>APFE031341084.1:291357-399513 GCA_000404065.3 Pinus taeda
TATAATTGTGACACCTTAAACTACTATAATATAAGAAAAGGAGGCTTTTTCAATTTGAATATCCAAAAATTGTTCATTTATGTAATGTAAAGGAGGTTGCCCCCTCGAAGAGGCTGAATTCTAAGGCGTTGATCTATCTTTTCTATCTTTTCTTGAGCTGGTTTCATAACACTCCACTACTAGCAGGCCTAGATAGTACTCTTTTAACATCATGCAAGAACACAAGAATTTCTCCACTTCCAGCAAGCCTGGACGGTACCCCGATGGAGTTTCCTGCTTCACCTCTCTACACATGAAGCCTTTCTCTTCTTTTGCCTTTGTTTATTTTAAAAGAGAATTGTGCATAGTCACTTGCTTATTTTGGGGCAAAAGAGGGATCTTGAATTATTGAGAGAAGGAGAGTTTGTTCCTTCATAGAAGCATATAAAGACCTCTGATTTAGGTTTGCTTGTTTAGGTTTCCCCCTTCTACATTTCTACCAGTTGGATAATCTTGAAAACAACAAAGAAAAAACTGAGTATAGGCATGAGGTTCCTATACTAGACACAGGTTCATGGTTTGACCAAAAATCTCCTTACAGGTTGATAATATTTTTCGTCATAACTTCATCAACCAAAAGTTACAACCAATACAAAGAAGATAGACACAGGACTGACCAAGGGTTATAGTGTCACAAAACTTTTTGAACTTTAGCCACACACACACTTGGAAATCGGAAAACAGTAAGGAACAACACTTATTTACATAAGAAAAACAACAGAAAACCAAATAAAACATAACAACAAACAACAAAGGCTATGTACATAGTGCGGGTTTCAACCCCATATCTCGTAAAATTTGAAGTCTTGGCCACTGACAAGGAGAGAGTACATCTTACCGTCAAGTGATTGGATACAATACATGTAATGGCCAATCTTCTCGTGGAATGTGTAAGGAACAATCCACAGGGATTGTTACTTAGTTAGATTGTCCTTCTCCTTATGGGCATTGTCCCACTTTAAGACTAAGACACCAACATTGAAGCTAGTATTCCCCACAGACTTTATGTCAAACCATCTCTTGATACAGTTCTAATGGAGTATTTTTTTTCTTTTGATTTCAACCTTTCTTCCTGTAGCTTGTGTAAAGTGTCCATCCCACTGAACTGAGAGACACGACTTGCCCTGGGATTCTTGGGACAACTGGAGAGCAGGCAAGTATATGTTCACCATGAGGATGGATTCCTTTCCTTACATTAGGAAGTAAGGGAAATTACTCAAAGAAGGCCTAGGTGTCACTTAGTCCGTGAATAAAGCATTCACCAAAAGGGAGTGTCAGTTTCCCTTCTTAGAGAATATGGTATATTTTATGATACGAATGAGGTTCTTATTTCTGGATTCAGAAAGACCATTCCCCTGTGGATAGTAGTTAGCATAATTTTTCAAGACAATAACATTTTTCAATGAAAAATCATAATGCTTTAACAAATAAAAGTACGTTGCATTGTAAAAAACAAGTGATGTAGTAATGTCGAACCTGGAAATGCTATTCTGCTACAGAAAGTTGATGACTTCCAGATCATTCACGTGTTTTAGTGGAACTGCCTCTCTCCATCACATGAGATAATATATAGCAGTCAAAAGATAGCATTTTTTCTTTGATGAATGTGGTAAAATTTCCCCAATGATATCCAAGCCCCAATTTTGGAATGGTTCTTGCATTGCAACAAGCTCCAACACTCCTGCTGGCTTCCGATTTTTGTTGACGCAACTTTGATAGACTGAACACTTGAGGGTGTAGGCATGATCATCCTTCAATTATGTAGGCTAGTAAAAATGAGCTTGCATGACCTTGTGTGTTGTGGTGTTACCCACGAAGTCTCCCCCAGATGGTTCATCATGGAGATCACGTAAAACCTTGTCTGAATCTTGTGCCTCTAGGCACCTAAGAAATATCCCATCATGGTGCTTTCTGTACAACACCCCATGCACCAGCTGGTATGATAATTTTTTGACTCGGAGTTCCCTTTCTACCACATGGAAAAATGAGAGGGCACGATGCCATTGTCAAGGTACCAGCACACATATGCATACCAAGAGTTTCTGTCTAAAGTGGGAGAGGCTTTCTCAACATTGTACATTTCTATTTCTTGCTCTTAGCCTGCGAATTATTCTTCTTCCTTTTTTGAATTGACTGCTTCTGTTGCTAACTTAAAAAGACCATGACCCTTAATGGTGTGAACTGGTTTGATCTCATGACCATTTTCCTATAATCCAGTCATCCAGTTCACCCTTCTCTCACCCATCTCTTGCTGAATAAGTAGTGATTTGACTGCTAGGTGTGGTACAAAAATATTGTAATGATTTTTCAAAAAGTAGTGTCTGAAGTGCTTCAGCTCCTTGTATACTATATAAGATTGTTTTTCCATGGAAAGATAGTTGATATCTGGTCCTTGCAGGGTTGCATTCATGAAGGAGATGGGTTGATCATTATTCAACTTGTCCTTCTGAGTGAGCACAATAGCAAGAGAAGTATCGAAAGTGGAAGTGTAGAATAAGAAGTCTTTGCTAAAGTCTAGGTTATAAAATGATGGTGGTTCTACTATTTCTTTCTTTATATGGGTGAACACTTCCTTTTCCCTATTGCCCCAACTGTAGACTGTATATTTTTTGATCATCTCTTGTATGTGTTTGATGATCTAAGCATAGTCGGAGACGAACATTCTGAGGAAGTTGACCTTCCCTAAGAAAGACTACATGGCCATCTTATTCACAGGGAGGGAAATATATGTGATTGTATGAACCTTGTCCAGATCTACCTTGATCCCACTTTTAGCAATAATGTGTTCAATTAAGTTACCCTCATACACTATGAAGATGATATTGTTTAGATTCAAGGATATCCTTTATTTTCAGCATCGCTAAAAAATATTCTTGAGATAACATAGGTTGTTTGATCATTTTCTTGAGAACATTGTTAAATCATCGAGGTAGACCACTATGCTCTGTCTGATAAGGCTACAGAATGAAATATCTAGTGCATGTTGAAAAGTTGCACCTGCGTTAATAAGTCCAAACAAAATTCAATGAAATGTGAACGTACCCCACCTGGTGCGGAATGTAGTCTTTAGTTTATCAGGCTCTACTACTAGAAGCTAGTTGCAACCCGAAAAACCATCTAGCAAAGAAAACATCTTTTCCCCAGATAATATTTGTAATATGTGCTCCATGGACAACATTGGGTAATTTTCCTTGTTTGAGGTGCAGTGAATATTGTGGAAATATATACAGGTAGATCTCCTCGAACTTCTTCCTTACAAGGACTAGGTTAGATACCCAAGTTGAAGGTTTCACTTTATAAATGATCCGTGCATCCAACAACTTCAATAATTCCTTCTATATGAGGGGCTCAATTATTGGATGAACTTTTCTCTATTTTTGTTGAAAAGGCTTCACCCCTTCTTTGTTCGGTAACATGTGCTGGATTATTTGCATGTCATATCTCTTAATATCATCATACATCCATGTGAATACATCATGGTACTACTTGAATAGGCAGATAAAAGCTTGCCTCCCTTGTAATGTACGATAAGTACTGGGATTCACATACTTTGGATCCTCTTCTATTCCCAGATTAATTTGCTTGTACAATAATGTAGAGTTGCGGGTCTTATCGTTCATAGGTGCTTGGAAATGCTTCTGTGGGTCATAGACCTTTTCTAGTGATACCACACCCTTGGGGATGAGGTTTCCTTTACTTGTACTGCCTGAATCACGTAGAGACTCCTCGTGCTCATCCTTGTCTATCACCATGTCTTTGAATACATTAGCATTAGCTAGAAATTGTTGTATCTGTTGATCATCATAAAAAATGCGTAAATTAGTGATGTTTTCTGGGATGGATGGTTTGTATAGAATTTAAATAGTAAAGTTGTCCCTTAATAGTAACATCCTATAATTTGCATTTGTTAAGGCATTCGCAACTGCACTACACCTTCTTCACACTGAAATAATGTTCAAAGCTTGGAAAGGAGAAATGAGTCACCATACCTCTTGTTGATAACTCTTATGATGAGGTGACACATAATTTATAGTGTTACATACCTGACATACCACAATTTCAGAGTCACCTACCACTTTTAGGACAACAACCTTGAGGTTAATGGATTTATGTAAGCCCAAGATGAGTGCTTCATACTCTACGGTGTTGTTCATGCTCTTGAATTCCAAGCTACTAGAGATTAAATGTTTACTCTATAGTGGGTCTATTAAAACACAACCAAATCTAGAGCCTTCCTATGTTTTGGATCCATCAAAGTACATGGTCCACATATCATCTGTACAAGGAACGATTACCACATTAGTAATACTGCTACTACTACAACTACTTACTATGCAAGTTTCATTTCTTCCAGTGGAACATGGATGGAGGTCCAACTGTGTGCTTGGTGGGACAGGGGATGGCTCTACAAGATAGCGCCCCAACTGTGTCTCGATGAAATAATTGCCGAAAACAAGTTCCGTGAAAGCCAACTCCTCATTATGTCCATTCAAGGAAGTCACGTTGTGCTTCATGTATCTCTATGACAATACTCAGATTTGGTTGTTCCTACCCTTATATGGAAGCCATAAGTGTGACCAATGAGTGGAAAATTATCCTTGCATCTTGCTTGAATAGTCTTTGCTCAGCAATACATCGTATGCTTCTGGGATATCTACAATTACAATATTGATGGATTGATGAACTCATTCATCATATGGTAGCTGGATTATCACATCCCTGATTTCACCAATTGTTGGAGCACATGTTTTTTCCAATTCGATGATATTTGCATATGTCTTACTACATTGAGTGTTGATATTCTTGGCCATAGAGAGTGGCATGACATTAACCGATGCACCGAAATAAACCAAGAAATTGTGGACATTGAGTTTAAAGATTTCAAATGATAACATGAATGGTGGGCAGAGTGAGTTTTCCTCCAGACAGAAAGCATTAAGCATAGATGCGAGAGAGTTAGGAGACTTACTAGATCCCTTATTTTAAGAGGTGGCATCAACAATAGAGGTTTACCCAAGTACCCATAGAATAATGTCCCTTTGGTTCGTGATTTTTGTAAGTTGAAATAAAGGAATGCTTTCATGGGCCTTCTTCATGTCTTCTACAATGTTATACTCTGTTGAAGGAAAACTCACCAAGGTGTTCGGGGGTGGAACTGAATTCATGGTTTCCACTGGAATGGTTTTGTCTTTGCTACTCGTGGAAACACTTTTTGTTGAATATGTCTTCCCATACTTGCTCTAAGTGTTCTCTGTTGAGTCAACTAAAGGAATCATTTTCCTTAACAAGTTTTCCTTGAATTTCTGCTTTGGTACCTCAATCACATTGGTGGCCCCTTGACTTCTCAAGTTGTACCAATTATTTTCTTTTGGGTCGGACCATCACTCAGAGGCTCTTTATCGGTGGTGCTTTTTTGGGCTCCGAGAACATACTTATACATATTTACTACATTCAAAGTTCTTGGAGCTTTATTAGTTGTAGTAGTGTATTCTTCTTCATCTGGTCGTGGTTGTTCATCAACCATGACTATGTCAAACAACTACGAAGCAATAATACTCTTCCCATGGTTCTATTATGGGCACATTGTTGGCTTGTTGCGGCCGGACCCAGGTTCAAAGGTGATTTAGCCAAACCAATTCTGGTACTACTAGCCCTTTCAGCAACAGTCCATGGAGCGCAGACTTAGGTCTCCCCCGAAGTAATATGGGAGGGTGTTAGAACCAATTTTTCGCACCCTGGAGATATCTGATGGTTTCAAGTGGTCCGCGGTTCGACCCTGCATTTACTTTGCTATGCGCACTTACCCGTTCCTCCCAGCCTGAGGTGCTACCTTCGCTCAGCCCTACTTGGGGGCCAAATAATGTTATTACCCAAGTCCTTACTAGTAATCTGATATTAGTTGATTAACTTAGCTTATTTGTATGCTTTGAGTTATACTTAACAATATTCACAATACATCCAAGTGCGCGTAGTAAACAAACAATATATTTGCAAATGATATAAAACATATAATAACTCAAAATAGATACATAGAATTGGTAACAAAACCTTTCTTTATTAAACTCTTCTCCGATTACAGACTCGACTCCACCCTGCGCACTTAGCTACAAGGGTCTGCACACATAGTTGCAGACTCTACTAGGCCTCTGCGCACTCAGTTGCAGAGCCTTTTCCTACTCTACGACCCAAGACACACTTCGTACTTCGACTTAATCTCTAGGACCTTTCATGCCCATTCTCTATTAGATTGGATCTCTCTTTACAACTTATAGCCTCACTCTATTTATATAATCCCATGGTCCACGGACGACGGGTAGGCCGACCTTACATTCAATACTAGGGCGAACAACCGTATGATTCTAACATACATTTCATCCCTACAATTCGCAGAGCTTTACAATAATATCAACTCAAAACTTGGGCTTTGAGCCAAAAAACATGTCATGGGGGGATTCCATGCCCAACAGGCCCCCAACACAAACATCGTGACTCACCCTTGAGTCACTTTGTCAGCGCGACGATCTTGGCATGGAGTCCCTCCAACTATTCTCGAATAGTACTGATGTTCACAGTGCACTGAGCTGCTGCCTGCTGAGCCTGTTGCATCCGTTGTTCCAAGACCTCTGTGTCTAAATTGTTTCCCTACATCTGTACCAGCATCTACTGCGTATGTTTATAGTCTCGCACCTTTGTCTGACTCTTTGGAGCATGAAGACTTTTCTTCAGCTCGCTAGTCAGATAGCTGGCCCACCCGTGTATGGCTTCAAGTGGCTACCATTTACTTTTCCTGGGAAGGGTTTTCCATTTAGTTTGACTAGCTGGACCACACCTCCATCGATGACCTCCTTAACCACGTATGGTCCCAACCAATGCATTCTGAATTTTCCTGGAAATTTTTCAAACTTACTGTCATACAGCAGTACTAAGTCATTTACCTTGAAGGTACATAGCTTGATATGGCGATTGTGCTAGGATTTTTCATGTTGCTTTTGTACCTACTAATGAAACCCAGCCAAGAATCATTCTTCCTCGAGTTCTTCCAATTGTGCGAGCCTTTTTGCCAGAGCTTTGGGGTCTATAATCCCTATGAGCATGACTATGCGCAGACTAGGTACGATATATTCCATTGGCATGATAGCTTCCACGCCATAAACTAACCGAAAAGGTGTTTGTCTCGTCAGTTTCTTGCATGTTGTTCTATAAGCCCATAGCACTACAGATACGCGCAGGTCCCAATCGCTTTGCTGTGCTTGCACACTTTGGTCAGGGCAGTCTCTAGTATTTTGTCGAAGGTTTCTACAGTCACATTAGCTTGTGGGTGGTACGATGTACTTTTCTAACGAGACACCTGGAACTCTTCTATGAGTGCGCTGATGGTTCCATTCAGGAAATGTGTTCCGCGATCACTCATTAAAATTTTCAGACAGCCAAATCGGTTCAACATGTTTTCAGACAAAAACTTCGCAGCCGTAGTGGTTGTGCAGTGTTTGACCGACTGCGCTTCTGCCCATCGTGTCAAATACTTCATTGCAGTGATGATGTAGCACGCGTCTGTGTTTCCCTGAGGTTTGATCGGTCCTACAAAGTCGATTGCCCATTTTTCGAATGGTTGCAGTGTCATTTGTGGATTTAATGGCATCTCGCCCCTCCGTGATGGTTTTCCAGTCCTTTGACATATATTGTAGGCCTTACGGTGTGCTTTCGAATCCTGGTGCAGGGTTGGCCACCACAACCCTACGCAGAGAATCTTTTGTGCAGTTGTTCATATTGCATAGTGTCCTCCTACAGCCCCATGTGCTTCCGCAAGAATCTGACTTCATTCAAATTCAGGTATGTACCTTTGCAATATCTCATCATTTCCCATTTTGTATAGATGCCCCGTGATGACAGAAAAATCCACCACGCACACCACCAATTCCTTCTTCTGTTGGATGGAGTATTACTTCGGTGTAGTCCCTATTGTCAGAAAATGGATTATATCTTCGAAGTGTTCGTCCTTGACGCGCACCACAAAGAGTTGTGCATCATGTAATCCTTCCTCCAAACTAGTAGGTTCCTTTCCCATCTCAATATGTGACAAGTGATTTGGTCTTGCGTTCAGGAATCCAGGTTTGACCATGACCTCAAAGTCATATTCCTGAAATAATAAGAGCCACCTTCATATGCGCCCCCCCAACATAGGCTTATTGACCAAGTATTTCAGTGTGGAATGGTCTGTATACATCTTGAAATGTTTTCCTAAAAATTAGTGCCGGTATTTTTGGAGCGCATACACCATCACTAACCCCTCGCACTCTGTTTTGGAATAGTTCTTCTTGGCTTTAGACAATCTACGACTTGAAAATGCGATAGGGTGGTCCAAACCCTTGCTGCCCTCTTGTGTGAGCACTACTCCCATACACGACGCATCAACATGGACATGAAACTCCACATCCCATTTTGGGAAGACCAGGATTGGAGTGGATGCCAATTTCCCTTGTAGGACATCCAAGCTCTTCATGCAATCATCATTCTAGCAGAATATGACATCTTTTTTGAAGAGTTCCTCCATCGGCGCAGTGATTTGGGCATAGCTTTTGATGAAATTCCTGTAGTATCCTATGTGTCCCAATGTAGCACGCAACTATTTAACACTTCACGGTGCTTCCAAATTTAGAATTACCACAATCTTCGCAGGTTCCACCATCAGTCCCTGTTTGCAGACCACGTGTCCCAACAGGTTCCCAAAGGGAACCAAGAATGTGCACATCTTAAGGTTCAAGACAATCTGGTGTCGTCGGCAAGTATCCAGCATCAAGCTTAAGCATGCTACATGGTGCTTACCCTATCCAAAGATTGCCTAATCATCTAGATAGACCTCCAGGATCTTGTGGATGTATTCTTTGAATGTGGCTACAACAATGCACGAAAAGATGGTTGGCACGTTCTTCAATCCAAATGGCATAACGGGGTATTGAAAGCAGCCACATTCCATTGCGAAGGTCATTTTTCTCCTATCTTTTGGCGCGATCTTCATCTGGTGGTACCCTAAGAACCCATCCATGAACGATTATGCTTCTTGTCCGCCAACATTTTCCAATAGTTCATCTGTGAACAATGTCAGGAATGGGTCATGTACACAAGCGTCATTCAGCTTCCTCAGGTCCACGCATATTCTTATTTTTCCCTTCTGATTTTTCTCCTTTACTACCATAGGACTCACCGAGTTGGATTCTTCCATTGGCTCAATAATTCCAGCTGTGAGCATTTTGTCTATTTCTACACGAACCTTTTCCTTGTATTCAAATTCAAGTGGTAAGATCTCTACTTAATCGGCTTCGCGTCACATTTCAAGGTGATCTTCATCATCCCTAAGTCGCCAACGATCCCTTTTAAATATGTAATTTTGGTCGAGAATAAGTTTTGATATTCATGAAGTAACTCAGCGACCTTATCCATCGTGGAATCATCCCAATAGTCTCCAAGCATTGCATACTTTGGTTCTGCCTCCATTCTAATGTTCACGTGCTTCGTTTTTAGTGGTGCCGTGATGTCGGGATCCTCAATCAATGGTCCTCATACCTTGCGATAGCCTTCCATTTCTCAAATCTTAATATTTCATGGATCTGCATCATCCCCCTCAACATTTACATTGTAACACTCCAGCACGCAGCTCAACTATGTCGCCCATTCCAGCTGAATCACTTCCATTGGCTCCTGGCGTATTTTGAAGATAGTTGCTTTTACTGCTTATAACGCATCAACAATATCCCACCAACGATCTTCAAACATGAAGGTTAGCAGGAATCCTTCATGCAAGATATCCCATTCACTCATGCCATGGCAGAGCTCTGTCTCAGTATATCAATTCATGGGTATGACTTCTAGAGTATGACAGAACAAATGCACCCATTTAGGTTGTGGCTCTTCCTCATAGAACTTGGTCCATTTCATGAGGTGTGTACGTGGATCATCCTTTCTGTCATGCTTGTCTGCTAGCCACATCTGTGGTTTCCCAAATCATAGGCGCATCATCCTTTTGCATCCACGCTAGTGCTCAAAGCATCTTTGATGCATACCCCACCACCTTGCGGGCGTAGCGCACAGTGCCCATTTTAGAGCGTCAAAACGCTGCTGTTTTGGCACATCTCTTTAAAATTTGTTTAGGAATTCATCCACTGCTATCAACTCGTCATACATAGGAAGATCCCATACCTTTGTTGTCACACACTACAGTGATCTTACCATCATGTTGCAATTGAGCCTGGTTACCTCGTGTAACCAGCTTTGCCATTGTTCTATTTCCTCATCTGAATCCGATGTGCATGAGCTTTTGCGCTCCCACGAAATCCTACCATCCGCTATAGGATTTACCCAATCCTGTTCTTGAGTGGTTATCTTGTAGATACAATCTAGATCATCGTCGATTTTATCGTCACGCACTAGCTCCGTGTAGTGCGATCCTTCCATAGGGTCTAAAGGTACCACTACGTGTAGTGACTTTTTCTCAAAAATCATCTTGCACTTCTTCATATTTATCACTTCGTTCATGTCACTAGCCCAATCTATTCCAAGTAGCATGGGATAGGGATTGTTGTCATCAACAATCTCTATCACTTCAAAATCTGAAAGCGCACTCGCACCATCGATGTCTACCATTATTCCTTGAAATCTTCCCATCGGTAAGATCTTCTGCTAGTTCGTCGTTCATAATTGAATAGGGGACCACTACAACGTGGGCATACCCATGAACTCCCATGTCTGTTTTGGTAGTACATTCGTGTCTGATCCTAGATCCAAAATTACTTGATCCATTTCATACTCCTCGATTTGTGTAGTCAATCTCAATTCCCTTCCTGTTCACGATGTGTGCTTTCCAAACTTCTGGACTACGCGCAGTTCCCCTGATCCAGCACATTCAGTGATGAGTTCTTGTAGTCCTTTCACTTCTTTTCTGTCACATAGAAGCTTCATGCATGTCTCCAAAAAGGTAGTGAGCATTAAAGGATCCATCTCTGGTTCTAGTTGATACTTACTACCTGAAGTGGAGGCCTCCATGAAGCTCTTCTTAGCTTACATGAATGTCTCCTTCGCACGCTCCAAATCAAACTATGGTTCTTTTTTGGAGCCTTGCAAACCCATGCACATTCTTCTGGCTGCTTACCTTTGTCATCTCATGTTGTGATACCACTTCATAGCATGATGTTTACATTCGGGTCCTCTTCCCGCAGCTCAGACCTCATCATTTGTAGGTTCTGAGTTGGTGGAGGCTAGAGTATTCCTTTATCGCACAAACTCGCTATCAATGTGGGGCAGTCCTCTGTCTCATGATCACACTAAGTATAATATAAACATGATGCTCACGTCATATTTGTACAATCGCAAGCATAATGCCCTAGCCCTCTGCAATTGTAACGAATTAGTTGTCTGCGACCCCTTCCTAGTCCCATTCCACATCAACCTCATCTGTGCCCTTGGAATCCAGTGCACACCATTCCTGCATTTTGATCGAGGGCTCACTTTTCGGTCTGAACTAGGTAGGTAGGAGTCTAATGCATCATCAATTCATAACTTCTACAGGTGCATTCGGCATGGCCTACTGATTTGCAAAAAATTACAGAACAAATGCTGGGACGCCTATGTATACTTCTGTAATAGATGACAATTATCCATAGCATGTTTTCCTCCTATCTAACAAATCGCTCACCATAATGCAGGCACTGTGCTCAGTTCTTCTTGTGCTTTTGGCCTTAATGACATCCACCCTCCTCCCGCCAAGTAGTTCACCAAGACTGGACAATGGTCCTTGTCGTGTCCCTGTCCCTTGCACTTTATGCACTATACCTCCTCGCGTGCCTTTGGGCGAGTTGCCCTGTCCTATTTCAAACTCTGCATTTCCACACAAAAATTTTTCATTTGCGTGTGGATTTGTTGGACTCCCAGGCAAAGCTCTTGTATCGGGGTCTCGTTCAATTTCATTGCAATCTCCAAAGCTTCGGCTTGGGTGGATAACTTCTACTGCGACAGTGAGGTCCTTAGATGCGGCGTTAGTGATGCTTCAAACCATGCACAGTGTTGTCCATCCGTCAAGGTCATGTTGGCTTCATGAATCATACTCTTGAGTCTCTGATCCAGCTCACAGGGGGTCTCTCCTAGAAGCATTGTGATTTCCTTAAACTTGATAATCGATTGTGTCTCCGATTTTGGCCTACTAAATTCCCTGTTCAACGTAGCCTGGGTATTTGTGATCCCTGTGTTTGGATGGTCATTACAATGCTTAATATACCATGCCAGTGCACGATCCTGTAATGCGCTTACCAGTGTTACCTTCTTTATATTGTCATCCACGACTCCTTATGCTTCCCATACTGCTTTTACTATGAACCAAAATTGGTTTGGATCTTCATTCCCTACTCCTTTGAGCACTGGCAATTTTATCGCACTCGCCATATTGAACTATTGTGGTGGCGGAGGTGGTGTGGGCAGAGATGGGGGTGAAGATGGTGAGACTGGTGGTGGTGTAGGTGGAGGAGGTATGCGTGGATTTCCCTGCCTTATCAGACTGATCGCACTTCTTGGTGAAACTTTCATGAGCTCTTCCTCACTTTCTCACCAAGGTGAAATCAAGGGGCTATTCTCTATCTCTGCACTACCTTTGTTTCTATAGATCCTCCCACTCCGCATAGCCCCAAACATCAATTTATTCACATAACCAGCTTCTCACATAATAACATTTTAATCCAAGTGTTCAAATATTTAATTTACTTACCTTGCGGTCCTTTGAGGAAGTGCCATTCTGCCTTGTTGTAGCTGACTATCGTGTCTACTGTGAATTCGGTGATTAACCCCACTATAATTTGATCGAGCCAATGGTCCACATCGCATGCGATCTTATCTTCTTATGCTTCTAGTCTGCGCACCAATTCTGGAGTCCACACAATCGGTATGTCGAGCCTACACCTTCCCTGACTATCTGCTAGCTTTGCGATCCACTCATACAACTCAAAGGGGAAGGATGCAAAGAAAATTTCATCGATTTCTATATATAAGTAGTGCTCTAACAATTGTTCCTTCGATACTCGCAGATTCCTATTTTCCTACCCTATGAACTCATGAATCTTTTTGTCCAACCACCCTTCAATTTCTTTCTTTATCGGATTCCAGTGACATGACACCAGACATCCCTCATGCAGATCCCGGTCTCGTCAACAGAACCATTTGTTGGCTTGTTGGGGCCTGACCAAGGTTTAGAGGTGATTTAGCCAAACAAATCTCGGTACTAATTTCCCTTTCAGCAATAGTCCACGGAGCGCAGACTGAGGTCTCACCCAAAGTAGTATGGGAGGGTTCTAGAACCAAGTTTCCACACCTTGAAGATGTCTGATGGTTTCAATTGGTCCCCGGTTTGACCCTACACGTACATCGCTATGCACACTTACCCATTCCTCGTAGCTTAAGGTTCTACCTTCGCACAGCCCTACTCCAGGGCCAAACAATATTATTACCCAATTCCTTACTAGTAATCTGATATTAGTTAATTAACTTAGCTTATTTGTATGCTTTCAGTTATACTCAACAATATTCACAATTCATACAAGTGGACGCAGTAAAGAAACAATATATTCTCAAATGATAACAAACATATAATAACTCAGAATAGATACACAAAATTGGTAACAAAACCTTTCTTTGTTAATCTCTTCTTCGATTACAGACTTGACTCCACCTTGCGCACTCAGTTGCAGGGGTCTACACACTCAGCTGCAGACTCTACTAGGCCTCTTTGCACCCAGCTACAGAGCTTTTTTCTACTCTACGACCCAAGACACACTTCGTACTTCGACTTAATCTCTAGGTCGTTTCATGCCCATTCTCTATTAGATTGGATCTCTCTTTACAACTTAGAGCCCTGCTCTATTTATACAATCCCATGGTCCACGGACCATGGGTAGGCCGACCTTACATTCAATACTAGGGCAGACAACCCTATGATTCTAACATACATTTCGCACCCGTAATTCAATATCAACTCAAAACTTGGGCTTTGAGCCACAAAACATTTCGTGGGGGGATTCCATGCCCAACATACAATTTTTCAGAATGATTCCTACAGTGGAACCTACAATATGTATCCATGCCGATTTTCTCAATGTTCATAACCATGTTGGAGCTCTGTGTAGATTTCGATGGCTAGCTGCTGCTACTGGATGTTGCATTCTTCCTTTGTAGGTATCTATGGGGCTTGTTACTAATGGTAGTCTCACTTGTCCTCTGTTTAAGTTTATCCATTTCTTTATTCAAGGACTTGATGAGATGATTAAGGATCTCAATGTCATTTGTTTCCTTTTCCTTGGCCTTAATCGTAGAGATATGATACCTCTTACCCATATATTTGGATTCCTTGGTGGGTTCATCGTCTGCAATGACTCCAATAGCATGTAGGTCCTTCTCTACAATAATAGCCTCTTCATAATTTTCTGTTAAAGTTGGTTTCACAACTCACTTGATGAACTATGCAATATTGGTTGGCAAGGCAAAAGAGTAGTAGTTGACGGTGGTAGGGTCACGAGGTTTTGTGTTGTCCGAGAACTTGTTCAAAATATGGTGGAACCTATGATTGAAATCTCTGACCTTTTCTTTTTGCTCCATATTGAGACTACTCAACTCCTTCAGTAATATGGAAGGGGTCTTATCTTTAGTAAATTTATCAAGAAATATCCTTTTAAATACCCTCCAATTATGGATGGAGTTCGGAGTAAGTTTGTGGTACCATGCAGCTGCTCTACCATCCAAGGTACATGGAAATAATCTAAATTCAATGTCATCATAACATACCTCGAGTGTCTTTAGATGTAAGTAGAAATTTTCTAAGTGATGTTTTTCGTTCACTCTCTTATCAGGGTCATATTTTGTTAAACTCTTCTTCGTGTGTCTTGGCATATTGTGCACGGTACCCGGAAGTGAAAATGAGCCCTGAGTCATCCAGTCCAGATTTTGATCTACCATGTTGTATTCTTTGTTGTCTTCCTCTTCATCCTCTGAATCTGATGGATCCTCTTTTGAAACTATTGGTTCCTCCTCCTCTTCTCCTCCTCCTTTGTTTCCTTCCCCATTGCCTCCTCCCTCAAAACCTGAACTTGAGAATAAGTGGTTTCCTTCTTCTTCTCCTTAAAAGACGAGATGTTCTTCTTCTTTCTCCATGGCTTTTGCTAGCTCTTCAAGGGTGGCAAGGACCACTTATTCAACAGGTGTAACTACTACTCCTATGCCAATAGTCTTGTTCTTATTTTGAGAATATTGAAGAGTGTGTTATCACAAAAAAAAAAAAAAAAATTTAGATTTTGGACAGCTAGTATGGTTCCAAAGTTTTATGTTAGTTTTTATTGTTTTGTTTAGGAAGTCTAAATAATAGAGTGGAGTCTTGTTCCCATCATCAAATAAGGTCAACAATCTTGCCTTACCAATCATTGATCCCTCATTATTTCAATAGTGTCATGTGTTAAGGATGTTTTAAATTCGACATGCACTACGAAATCACCTAGGAGTTTTCGTAGCACAAAACCTAGAAAATACACTATGTGCACTACAAAATTAGGGATTCGTAGTTAGGAGATTTCGTAGCACAAAACCCAGAATTTGCACTGGCTACGCTACAAAATTCTGGATTCGTGCCAGATCTTGTCTAGCTATCTAATCCATCAAAATTCGTTAATGTTTCGTCACCATGTGTCAGTCCATGAACCTTGCTTATCACATGCAACCATTCTTTCTCATCATTAGATTCGTTAGCGGTCTTGTTCGCACTCTTTTAAAATTTCAAAAAAGGTAAGGTAAGGTGAATTGGTCTTTGTCTTTTTCATGTTGCTCAGGGACGATATTCACCAGAATTCTTTGAAAGCTCAAGCGAGGCAGTTCTTCATTTCAACTCAAGTGAGGCAGTGTTCAAAACTAAGACAGAGCAAGTTGTATCAAGTCTCCTTGTAGGTGTCTCACATAAATGTTTGAAGAAAATAAAAATCATAGATCAGGCTGGTGTCTTAGAGCTGAGCCTGAAGGCTTATATGTGCTCATGAGGAATAGAGAGGTAGAACATGCATTCAAATAGGTGGGCTGCTGGAGATTCTGCGAAAAGCTTCAGGGAGGTCAAATTCAAGTAACCAAGGACTTTGCCTTCAATTTCACCTATTTGAATTCAAGGGTTGGAGTGCTAGAAATACCAATTTCTCCTGAGGTTATATCTATAGTCACAGAGATTCCTAGAGGCCAGGAGAGATGGTTCAAGAACTTCAAATTTGAAATGGCACCCTGCCAAGAATTTCTGAAGCCAGAATTCATAGGCTCGAACTTAACCAAATCAGTGCCCAGAAGTTATGTAAAAGATTCATATGCCAACTTGCTGTCATGCATCCAAATATATTTTACCTATGAAGGGAGATACCATAAGGTGTACTCTTACCATTTTAACCTTTTGTTACATTTCACTGGAAAAATATCTCTAGACTTACCTTTTTATTCGTTTCTTAGCTTAGGAAAAATCTCTGATAAGGTTCAATTGAAGAAAGAAGCTTGTGAAACCTTGTTGTTCCATAATGGGTTGATCAAGTTAATTGTTTTACATGAGATTTAGAAGATTGGAAGAGAATGGTCTTCTTTCTTGTTTATGAAAATCTTTGGAACTGAAACAGGACTTAGCCCTAAGGCTAAGGAAATATCTTTACCAACAATATGTCATCGGGAGGAAGCAAGATCAAGTAGGTTTGTGAAATTGAAAGCCAGAAAGTAGGTGAAGGAGCCTATGAAACCACTAATAGTTCAAGATACCCCTCAATAGTCACAGAAGAAGAAAGTTCAGATCAAGGAGGTGGTACAAGAGCAGTCTGTTGATAAAATTGTCCAAAGAATAGTAACCAGAAGTGAATTAGCCAAGGAAAAGGGGAAGACAGTAATTGCTGATGAAAGCCCAGTGTCAAAGGGAAGTTTGAATGATCTCCTCCAGGCTATTGACATAGAAGAGACCCATCTGGTCCAAGTAGATTTAGTTGAAGCAGATAAAAGAAAAACAAAACGAGGTAAATCTTCTAAAAAGCTTCAATTTAATGACTAGGTCTCAGAGTTTGTCTTCAAGCCAAGAAGACCTGTGACTAGACATTTAAGAAGGTTACAAGAGGTAGAGCCAGAAACAAGTGAGACAGGGAAGGTAGCAGAATTCCTTGAAGAGCCAGTGGTTCCAATAGTACAATCTTCACTAGTGCACAAAGATGACAGAAGCCAGGTAGTTATCACACATGAGGAAGAATGTAGCTTTGAGGAGGTCAAAAAGAAATTGGTTTCTGCCAATCTTGAGATTTCCCAACTCAAGGAAAGGGCAAGGAAACATGTAGTTGAAAGAGAAAATTTCAAAAGAGTAAAAGCCAGTTGGAAGATGCAAAAGCTCCAAGATATGAAGTAGTGGGTGGTCATGCTCAATATTTCGTTTGGATCATCCCTACAATAAAGGAGGAAAGATATGTCAGAAGCGTCAATGAAAAATTAAGAAATAAAATCCGAATGATGAAAAGACAGATTGAAGATTTAAAGATTCAACTGAATGAACTAGAAGAAAAGTCTCAGCATAAATGAACCTAATAGTAAGTGAAGAAATTTTGACACAATTTTGATGCGAAACTTACTTTTTGAAGATTGAAGATTATTTTTGGATGGAAAATGTCGGTTTTGTTTGGCCTATTAGCATATGGAAAAGCCATTAAAAATCCCAAGAATGACAAAAAATGTATTTTTGAATCACACAACAGTTTCGTAGCATGCTACAAAACTACTAAAGGTGATATATAATGCACAATAGTTTCATAGCGTGCTACGAAACTGCTGAAACTGCCAGTTTTGTTTTTATGGATCAATCTCAAAATGAAATGGGGACCATTATGAAAGTATTGTAGAGACACAAAAAGACCACTTTAGAAGTTTTGAAACTTAAGCAAAGGCAAATTCAAGAGATGAGGAACATATGGAAACTCCAAACCCTGCACTACGAAAATAGTAGTCATTTCATAGCTTAGACAGTTTGTCAAGCTTCAGGCAGCATTCAAGAGGTTTTTGTCTTAACATGAGTCAATGAGCAGGATCTGTGGATTAATTCAATGCATCACATGTGATTAAAGGAGAAAATATGGCCAGCAGACTTCGAGGAACCTCCTTGGAGACCAAAGCAGAAATACAAGGGTAGTTTCCTAATATCCAAGGACAGTTAAAGGACAAGCAATCCAAGGCCAACATGGAGTTTAAATTCATCACTTAAGCCAAAGATGAAGAAGGATAGTTGTCAAAGAACGAGTTTATTTCATAGTTAATCTTGTTGCCAACATAATAAGGAGTTACACTCCTAGCTGTATTAGGTCTCTAGGACTGCTAGTTAACGACTAGTTGTAATTAATAGTTTGTTTAAAGATCAGTCGATGCAAGGTCAAGTGAAATTTGAATTCCCCTCATGCCGGAGGAAGGAATCCAATCTTGTAATGAAACTCTATATATGACAAGTGATGTAATGCACCAATGGTCGGAAATTTTCTGAGAAAACACTCATATTGTGTATTGTAGAAGACTATGTTTTTTATGTAATAGAGAGTTTGGCTTTACTTCTCAGGATTCAGAAGAGAATTCAATGCTTGATTATCTTATGATTGTCCTCATTTCCTAATTTGCAATGGTATGAATGTATGTTACTTAGAACTCATTGATAATGCTCTAACTTCCTTCATGCATTTGTAGACTATGTTTCCTCAATGTTCTTATGTGTTACTGATATATTGAACTCTTGATGCCCTAACTTCCATGTTAAGCTAATATTACTGTGATACTGAAACATATGCCGACTCCATAAGCCCAATGGATTTTTGTTGATTGTGTTCAACCATTTATACCTTTTCACTTGTTTTTTCCATAGAGTTAGCCATCTAATCCTTAATTGAAATCTTTAACCCAATGAGAGAGCCCTCTCAGGTTGAGGAGGCTAAGCCTCAGCCAAAAGATTGGTTTGAAACAGTTACTAAAATTCTTCCTGATCAATAGCCTATCAGGGTCTGGTTTTGTGATAACATTTTGGTGCGTTTGCCGGGAGTCTGAAGATTACTCATTCCCGAAATCAAGAAGCTAAACTTCTGAAGGTAGCAGGAGCTCAGAAAACTTTTTGAGGCTGAAATCTACCTTTGTGACTCCATACATTTTCAAGGTTTAAAGGTGGCTTCGGGAGGGAGATATACACAGAGCAATCCTAACCCAAATCCACCTACTCCTCTGGACAATCCCAACACTCTTTCAAGAAGCAGACAAATATTTACTGAAACACCACGTACTCCATCTTATTCAAAATCTTTGCTCTCTGAATTCTCAAGAAGTCCTAAAGACAAAATAGTTGATGATAAAATTCATGAGGTGTTTTTTAGATCAGAAAATGAAGAGGAAATCATTGGTATTATCTTAGATTTGCAAAATATAGGAATTGATACCTCAACCTTAGTATCACAAGAAGATAAAGAGGAATTCTGGGAAGTAGTTACTTCTGAGCTACTGTTAGAAAGGGAAGCCTTAGATTAACTGAAAGAACTTGATCCTTTTGAAGTCTTGCTATGATCTAAAGCTGGTTTACCTCCTCCAAATTGGAGTACATTTGTCCCAAGTTTGCAAATCCCAAGTAGTACGCTTCGTATCAATTCCTCATCCTTTGTTTTTGCTATTATTATTGGCTTTCAGAAACCGAGCAGTCCTACTCATATCAGTTCTTCATCCTCTGTCTCTTTTATCCTTGCAACTACTGTTCCTCCTTTAATCATGGTTGTACCTGCTAGGTATGCCCCACTTGCACTCCATGTTGTTCTGCATGATCTCCCTAGCAAATATGCTACAAGAATTCCAACATGGGGTGGTGATGAAGAAATCACAGTAGAAGAACATGTACACAAATTTAATGATTTTCCTGACAAAGAGGAAGTTGATGATGAGGATGTGAAGATAAGATTATTTGCATAGACCTTTATTGGTGAAGTTAGAAAATGGTTTAAAGCCCTCACAGCAGTAAGCATTCATAATTGGGTAGAATTTGAAGATAGTTTTCTAAGGAAATGGGGAAATAGAACCAATCCAGTTCAAGCACTTACTGAGTACAACAATCTTAGAAGGGAACCTGATGAAACCATTCAAAATTTCTCAAAGAGGTTTAACAAAGTGTTTAACTCAATCCCAGCTCACTTGAAACCTCCAGAAGCCTTAGCACAAACAAGATATGTTGAACCATTTGACTCTGATTTTTGTCTTTTGCTTAGAGAGAGAGAGAGAGTTTGCTACACTTGTTGATATGCAGAATGAAGGAAGAAGTGAAACCTTCCTCTTCATATCATGAAGATAAGATAGATTCAATGATGAAGACCATGGAGAAGTTGATGGATAGGTTAGCTCTTGGAAACACCTCTACTCCTCCTGTGCAACAGGAACCTCAATTTAGGAGACCTCAAAACCAACAAAGACCAAGAGAAAATAGGAATCAGCAGCCTGATCCTCCAGTGAGACCTCCTTTTCAGCAGAATTTGGTTGATGAAGAAGATGAGCCTGAGATTCATGAAGAATCTATCCATTGTCTTGATGAAGAAATGTCAGGAATTTTCTTGATTAAGGAACAACATGATGAGTCCAGTTTGACCCAGCAAGGAGAGGAGCCTTCAGATTATTTAAAAGGGTATCAACATGTTATCTTTGAAATGAAAAAACAGTGCAATCTCAGAAATAGAAATGTACCAATTATTGCAAACAAAACACAGCCCAAAGAGGATGTTTCAAAGGTTGTTGAAGCTAAAAGGGATACCCCAAAGGCTACTGAAGGTAAAAATGATTCTCTACTTGGTAAAAAGGACATTCAACCTCCCTCTCCTATCAAAGAAGTTGAAAAAACTGTTTATGTTTTCAACCTTGAGAATGAAATTGCAAAAATCAAAATATCAATCCCTTTTAGTGAAATTCTCAAGGTAGACAAATACATAAGCAAGATTGTAGAGATGTTAAATTCACAACCAGGAGCTGCTGATATCTTAAATGTGCAAGAAGATAATCCTACTATATACTTGGGTCCAAGGATAGAAGATGATCAAAATGAAGAGTTTCCTCCTTTCTATGTAAGCATTAGTATTCATGATATGACCTTACATAATGCTATGTTGGATTTGGGGGCCTCTCATAATCTTATGCCCAAAGTAATTATGGAAAGGTTAGGATTACGGGTAACAAGACCATATAAGGATTTATTCTCTTTTGATTCAAAAAGAGTCCAATGTATTGGTTTAATCAAAGATGTTGTTGTTGGCCTAACACAAATCCCAGTGAAGACAATTGCTATGGACATTGTTGTGGCTGAGATTCCACCAAAGTTTGGGATGTTGTTGTCAAGGTCATGGGCAACAAAAATCAAAGGCACAATGCAAATGGACCTTATCGATGCCACCATCCTTGTTTTTAGTGAGCAAAGAAGATTGTATCGAGAAACCATAATGGCCTATATGCTAAGCAGCAAAGACAAACCTCAAAATTTTCCTATTTATTCATTTGGTGTTGAACTTGGATCGGCCATGCTTTTCAATGAGTCAGTTGATAGTGGACTGGAAGAGATGAAAGCATAAAGCCAGCATTCAAAAAATCAGCAAGAAGATGAGAAAGAGATGAAGAGATGATGGTCTTTGTACTTTGATGGATCAGCAGGAAAAGAAGGGTCATGAGCTGGAATTTCGATCACAAGTCCAAGTGACGAAAGTAAGTTTTACTCTTACAAACTAAACTTTGATTGCCCAAATAATATGGCTGAATACGAATCTCTAATTTTGGGCTTAGAAGTCTTGTTAAAAATGAAGGCTCAAAATATTTCTGTTTTTGGAGATTTTGAATAGCTTATTAGACAAGTGGGGGGTGTCTATCAAACAAAGGATGTAATAATGAGAGCATACAGAAATCTAGTTTTAGATATGTTGGAAAATTTTCAAGCATATTCTTTCACTATCAAAACTAGAGACCAAAACTCCATTGCTGATTCTCTTGCTGTTTCGACAAGTTTGTTTGTCATTCTTATTCATTCTTCTAAAAAGTATGAGGTGGAAGTTCATCATAGACCATCCATACCAGATAATATCACCAATTGGCAAGTTTTTGAAGACGATCAACAGGTGAAGAATTTCATTGAATTGAAAGAAGAATTTGAAAGCACTCAAGTGGATCAACAAAACATGTTTGTTGAGTCAAAAGAAAGTTCTGAAGTCTTACAATTGAAAAACAATTAAATACCAAAGGGTCTAATCCCTCTTGAGAAGTTGTTTGATTAGACTGATGTGTTCACATCCCCAAAGGTACAAGCTGATGAGGAGGAAGTAGAAAGCTGCAATTTAGGGACTTCAGTTGTACCTAAAATGATCAAAATTTCAATGTTTCTTCCAGCTGATATGAAAAGCAAATATGTTGAGTTGATGAAAATGTTTGTTGATGTTTTTGCTTGGAGTTATGTTGATTTAAAACAGTATGATCCCTCCATTATTCAGCATACTATTCCTATTAAAGAAAATGAGAAACCTTTCAAACAAAAGTTGAGAAGAAATAATCTGCTTCTTATGCCATTGATTGAAAAGGAAATTAAGAAACTCTTTGATGCTAAAATCATTGTCCCAATCAGATTCTCAAATTGGCTTGCAAATTTGGTTAAGTTAGAAAGAAGAGTGGAGAAATCGGAATTTGTATTGATTTTATAAATTTGAATAAGGCTTCATTAAAGGATAACTATCCTCTTCCCAAGATAGATTTAACTCTGCAAAAATATTGTTGGTTCACAAAGAATGTCTATGATTGATGGTTTCTCAAGGTACAATCAAATTCTTGTGGATCTGGATGATCAGGAGAAGGCAACCTTCACAACACCATGGGGCACATTCATGTATGCCAAGATGCCTTTTGGTCTCATGAATGTAGGAGCCACTTTTCAAAGAGCAATGGATATTGCTTTTGCTGAAGAAAAGGATAAATCAGTGGTTGTTTATCTTGATGACATCACAGCCTTTTCAAAGAAAGAAGAAGATCATTTGAAGCACCTTGAGAAAATTTTGATGAAATGTAGAAGGTTTGGTATCTCTCTTAATCCTACTAAAAGTATATTTGCTTTAACATCATGCAAGCTACTTGGTCATATTATTTCTGAAGAAGGAATTAGTATTGATCCTAATACAGTTAATCCAATTCAAAAGGTAGATCTGCCAAGAAGTAGGAAAGAGATCCAATCTTTTCATGGAAAGTTGAATTTTGTTAGGTGCTTCATTCCTAATTTTGTTGAGATTGTCAAGGATATAACAAGGATGTTAAAGAAAGGAGTGGATTTTAAGTGGATAGCTGAAGCAAAGAAATCTTTTGAATAAATAAAGAAGGCACTTACACAAGAACATGTGCTCATCAGCCCAGATTTTACGAAGGAATTTCTTATTTTTATATTTACTTCCGAGAATACAATTGTTGGAGTTCTACTACAAAAAGGAAAAAAAGGTATTGACCAGCGTATTTCTTTCTTTAGTAGGACATTAGCAAATGTTGAACTGAAGTACAATATTCTAGAAAAGCAAGCTTATGCTTTGGTGAAAGCTATAAAATATTTCAGAATCTATGTTCTACATTCTCATATTGTGGCATATGTCCGAAGTGCTGTAATAAAAGATATTTTAACACAAGCAGGTCCAGATGGTAAAATGGGAAAATGGATATCCAAATTGCTAGAATATGATATTGACATCAAACCTACCAAATTGGCGAAGGGTGAAGGCTTGGAAAAGCTAATGACTATGTCAAATCTGGACTGTCTTGACATGAATCTAAATGCAGAAATCTCATAAATTTCTTAAAATGAAGAAGAATTGGTTCAAATCAATGAGAAATTCTTGGTTTCAGAATGGTATAAGGATGTGGCTTTTGTCCTCTGGCATAATAAATCTCTTCCCAATCTAACGAAGTCTAAAGCAAGGGTTGTTACGCTGAAGTCCTTAAGATATTTTGTATACAATCAAAATCTGTTTTGGAAAGATGCAGGAGGGATTTTTTTGAATTGTCTCCTTGAAGAGGAAGCTGATAAAGTGATTAAGGAATTTCATAAAGGAGATTGCGGAGGACACCATTATTGGAAAGCTACTGCAAATAAGATCCTAAGAGATGGATATTTTTGGCCAACTATGTTCATAGAAATTTACAATAAGGTGGCTACATGTCATGAATGTCAAATCTTTGAAGGGAGAAGAAAACGTATGCCTTTGCCTTTGGTTGCTATATATGTGGAGGCACCTTTCTAGAAATGGGGATTGGATTTTATTGGAGAAATTCATCCTCCTTCATCAGGGCAGCGTCACTGGATTATCACAACAATGGATTACTTCACCAAATGGATAGAAGCGATTCCAACCAGGCAAGCTAATGATTCGGTAATTATCTCTTTTCTAGAAAATAACATATTGTCTAGATTTGGCTGCCCAATAAAGATTATAAATAATAATGCTCAAGCTTTTAAGTCTAAGAAAATGATTAACTTTTGTCACCAATATCACATTACTCTTGGAAACTCTACTGCTTACTATTCGCAAGGGAATGTTCTTGCTAAATCATCAAACAAAAGCATTGTAAGGATCATAAAAAAGGTGCTGCAGGAAAACAAGAAAGCTTGGCATTTAAAATTGAAGTATGCCTTGTGGGATGATAGGATTTGTACAAAGAGATCAATTGGGACTTCACCATATGAATTAGTTTATGGTGCTGAAGCCATATTTCCAACATCACTTGGAGTACCGGTAATGAAACTAATTCAAGGACTTGAAGAAGAACCAAATTCCATTCAGAGGAGAATCGATCAGCTGATAGCCCTACAGGAGAAGAGGAATGAAGTCTATGACAGTCATCAACATGGTCAGAACAGAATTAAGAGGACATTTGATCAAAAGATCAAAGAAGATAGCTTTCAAATCCAAGATAAAGTGCTGAAATGGGAAGCCAGAATTGAAGAAAAAGGAAAGCATGGTAAGTTTGATAATTTTTGGAAGGGTCCTTATCAGATTGTTGCTTTTCATGGAAACAACACTTACATTCTGCAAGAAATTGATGGAGGACATATGCTGGAGGACCTGTCAATGGAAAGTTCCTAAAGCATTATCATTGTTGGAGTATTGCCAACTCCTCATAACATTTTATATATGTGTTTTTATCAGAGTTTTGCTAATAATGGCAAGCTGAAATAGAAGGCTTAAGCCCGAGGGGAAGGCCCAAGTAGCTAGAAGGGGATGCTTGTCAACAAAATTTATATTTGTCATAAGTGGATAAAGCACTAGAAATGCAGGTTCTTAGTGTACCACAAGGACACACTATCCCAAGTGGAGCCACTGTTATCACTAAAAAAAAGAAATCTAAGATTTTGGATAGCTGGTGTGGTTCCAAAGTTTTATGTTAGTTTTTATTGTTTTGTTTAGGAAGTATAAATCATAGAGTGGAGTCTTGTTCCAATCATCAAATAAGGTCAACAATCTTGCCTTACCTATCATTGATCCCTCATTATTTCAATAGTGTCATGTGTTGAGGTTGTTTTAAATTTGACATGCGCTACGAAATCACCTAGGAGATTTTGTAGTGAAAAACCCAGAAAATACACTATGTGCGCTATGAAATCGGGGATTCGTATTTAGGAGATTTCATAGCGCAAAACCTAGAATTTGCACTGGCTGCGCTACAAAATCAGGGATTCGTGCCAGATCTTGTCTACCTATCTAATCGATCAAAATCCATTAATGTTTCATCACCATGTGTCAGTCCATGAACTTTGCTTATCACATGCAGCCATTCATTCTCATCATTAGATTCGTTAGGGGTCTTGTTCGCACTCTTTTCAAATTTCAAAAAAGCTAAGGTAAGGTGAATTGATCTTGGTCTTTTTTTTGTTCCTTTCATCCATAAGAGACAATTGGCAAGCTCAGGGATGACATTCACCGGAATTCTTTGAAATCTCAAGCGAGGCAGTTCTTTGTTTCAACTCAAGTGAGGCAGTGTTCAAAACTAAGATACAACAAGTTGTTTCAAGTCTCCTTGCAGGGGTCTCGTAGAAATGTCTCAAGAAAAGAAAAATCATAGATTAGGTCGGTGTCTTAGAGCTGAGCCTGAAGGCTTAGATGTGCTCATGAGGAATAGAGAGGTTGAACATGCATTCAAACAGGTGGGCTACTAGAGGTTCTGCGAAAAGCTTCAGGGAGGTCACATTCAAGTAACCAAGGACTTTGCCTTCAATTTCACCAATTTGAATTCAAGGGATGGAGTGCTAGAAATACGAGTTTCTTTTGAGGTTATATCTACAGTCACAAAGATTCCTAGGGGCCAGGAGAGATGGTTCAAGAACTTCAAATTTGAAATGGCACCCTGCCAAGAATTTCTGAAGCCAGAATTCATAGGCTCGGACTTAACCAAATCAGTGCCTAGAAGTTATGTAAAAGATTCATATGCCAACTTGCTGTCATGCATCCAAAGATATTTTACCTGTGAAGGGAGATACCATAAGGTGTACTCTTACCATTTTAAGCTTTTGTTACATTTCACTGGAAAAATATCTCTAGACTTACCTTTTTATATGTTTTGTAGCTTAGGAAAAATTTCTGATAAGGTTCAATTGAAGAAAGAAGCTTGTGAAACCTCATCATTCGATCATGGGTTGATCAAGTTAATTGTTTTACATGAGCTTCAGAAGATTGGAAGAGAATGGTCTGCTTTCTTGTTTATGACAGGCTTTAGAACTGAAATAGGACTTAGCCCTAAGGCTAAGGAAATATCTTCACTAGCAGTAAGTCATCAAGAGGAAGCAAGATCAAGTAGGTTTGTGAAATTGAAAGCCAGAAAGCAGGTGAAGGAGCCTATGACACCACTAATAGTTCAAGATACCCCTCAACAGTCACAAAAGAAGAAAGTTCAGATAAAGGAGGTGGTACAAGAGCAGTCTGTTGATAAAATTGTCCAGAGAAGAGTAACCAGAAGTCAATTAGCCAAGGAAAAGGGGAAGATAGTAATAGTTGATGAAAGCCCAGCATCAAAGGGAAGTTTGAATGATCTCCTCTAGGCTATTGACATAGAAGAGACCCCTCCGGTCCAAGTAGATTTACTTGAAGTAGATAAAAGCAAAAGAAAAAGAGTTAAATATTCTAAAAAGCTTCAATTTGATGACCAAGTCTCAGAGTTTGTCTTCAAGCCAAGAAGACCTATGACTAGACATTTAAGAAGGTTACAAGAGGCAGAGCCAGAAATAAGTGAGACACGGAAGGTAACAGAATTCCTTGAAGAGCCTGTGGTTCCATCAGTACAATCTTCACTAGTCACAAAGATGACAAAGGCAAGGCAGTTATCACTCATGAGGAAGAATGTAGCTTTGAGGAGGCCAAAAAGAAATTGGTGTCTGCCAATCTTTAGATTGCCCAACTCAAGGAAAGGGCTAGGAAACATGCAGTTGAAAGAGAAAATTTCAAAAGAGTAAAAGCTAGTTGGGAAGATGGAAAGCTCCAAGATATGAAGTAGTGGGCAGTCATGCTCAATATTTCGTTTGGACCATCCCTGCAATAAAGGAGGCAAGATATGTCAGAAGGGTTAATGAAAGAATAAGAAATAAAATCCAAATGATGAAAAGACAGATTGAATATTTGAATATTCAACTAAATGAACCAGAAGAAAAGTCTCAATATAAATGAACCTAACAGTAAGTGAAGAAATTTTGACACAATTTTGATGCAAAACTTACTTTTTGAAGAATGAAGATTATTTTTGGATGGACAATGTTAGTTTTTGTTTGGCCTATTGGCATATGGAGAAGCCATTAAAAATCCCAAGAATGAAAAAAACTGTGTTTTTGAATCACACAACAGTTTCGTAGTCTGCTACGAAACTACTAAAGGTGATATATAATGCACAACAGTTTCGTAGCGCACTATGAAACTGCTGAAACTACCAGTTTTGTTTTTATGGATCAATCTTGAAATGAAATGGGGACCATTATGAAAGTATGCTATTGCAGAGACATAAAAAGACCACTTTAGAAGTTTTGAACCTTAAGCAAAGGAAAATTCAAGAGATGAGGAACATATGGAAACTCCAAACCCTGCTCTACGAAAAAAGCAATCATTTCGTAGCTCAGATAGTTTGTCGGGCTTTAGGAAGCATTCAAGAGATTTTTTTCTTAACACGATTATATGAGCAAAATATGTGGATTAATTCAATGCAGCACATGTGATTAAAGGAGAAAATATGGTCAACAGACTTCGAGGAAACTCCTTGGAGACTAAAGCAGAAATACATGGGTAGTTTCCTAATATCCATGAACAATTAAAGGACAAGCAATCAAAGGCCAGCATGGAGTTTAAAGTCATCACTTATGCCAAATATGAAGAAGGACAACTGTCAAAGAACAATTTTATTTCGTAGTCAAGGTTGTTTCCAGCAAAAAAAAGGAGTGACATTCCTAGTTGTATTAAGTCTCTAGGACTGCTAGTTAACAACTAGTTGTGATTAATAGTTTGTTTAAAGACAGTAGGTGTCAGGTCAAGTAAAATTCGAATTCCCCTCATGCTGGAGGAAGGAATCCAAGCTTGTAATGAAACTCTATATATGACAAGAGATGTAATGCACCAAGGGTTGGAAATTTTCTAAGAAAACACTCATATTGTGTCATTGTAGAAGACTATGTTTTTTATGTAATAGAGAGTTTGGCTTTACTTCTTAGGATTCAGAAGAGCGTTCAATGATTGATTGTATTATGATTGTCCTCGTTTCCTCATTTGCGGTGGTATGAATGTATGTTACTTAGAAATCATTGATAACAATCTAAATTCCTTCATGCATTTGTAGATTGTGTTTCCTACATGTTCTTATGTGTTATTGATATATTGAACTCTTGATGCACTGACTTCCATGTTAAGCTAATATTACTGTGATACTGAAACATATGTTGACTCCATAAGCCCAATGGATGTTTCTTGATTGTGTTCAACCATTTATACCTTTTAACTTATTTTTTCCGTAGAGTTAGCCATCTAATCCTTAATTGAAATCTTTAACCCAGTGAGAGAGCCCTCTCTGGTTGAGGAGGCTAAACCTCAGCCAAAAGATTGGTTTGAAATAGTTACTCAAAGTCTTCCTAATCAGCAGCCTATCAAGGTCTAGTTTTGTGATAACAGAGTGTATACTCCCGAAATCAGCCTAACAACTTTTGCAGATTAATGAGTGATGGGACAGAGATCCTAGATTTGATGGTACGTGATTTCATGTTCAAGCTTGGGAGGTGAGGAATTACAAACTTTAGAGTTATGGGTAGGGGAGAGGGATTGAACATTACTACCTTGACTATAAAATGGATGAGTGGGGTTGGTGGGACAATTAACCATAAAATATCGGCGACCCTCCTTCTAGCGCCAGAAATGTTGACGGTGATGGATCCCTCAACATTCAAAGTATTTCCCCAATATAAGGTCCCAATTAGACCTCACATTGTTTGGTGTAGGAGTCCCATCCAGTATGATGGCCCAATTTTCATATACTTAGATATTTTCCTTGGCCCTAGTTATTCAGCATGTGAGAGTGTTACAATGGTACCTTCGAAAAGCAAGGTGAGTGTGTCTGGTGAGTGTGCAACGTAACTGTGTCTAGGTTCTCTTACTGCAAAAGGGGGCAGAAAAGTGAGCCTATAAGTTATAGGCAATAGTACCACATAGTAAGAGACACATGTGAACCGATAAGGGTTGTCCAAAATCCAATGGAATAGTCCACAACATATGCAACAATCTTTAAAACAAAATAACAGGGAAAGATCCATCTAACATCCAACAAAATAGTCCACAACAGATGTGACAATCGTTATAACCAATGAGTGAGAAAGGTTTGTCTAGTATCCCGTAGAGTAGTCCACAAGGATGAGACAATAATGACAACCAATATAGCACATTCCCAACAAGATAAGCACTAAAACAATTGAAATAGTTCAACTATCTTAGTACATGTGAAACAAACATGAATTATAAATTCTCACAGGATATTCTTAGAAACATACATAAGTCTTGCATGGAAACGTGTTGGCCTAAAAAGGATTTTGTATTATTAAAAGATCTAAGACACATATTTACATCATACATCACTGGCTCCAGTAGTGGGACATTGGAGCCACTCCTTGCTTCTCAAAGAACTGGCTGAAACTCTTTATGCTTTGTGGGAGGAGACAAGGTGAAAAGTCCTTTGCTCGTACAATGAGCGGGTATATATTACCAAGGGGTGATGCTTGAACCCAGTGACTTTTTGACTACCTTCATGATTGTTCAATTTCCTATAAATTTTCAACTAACATGACTTTTCATATTCATGTTTTTCCATTGGACTTCCACTTTACATTACATTCGATTTACAATAGATATGGCTCATAATAGTGATGTAGCCTTTAAAAACTCATGAAATGACTTGACATGACATTGCTGACATGGACTAGCTTGTTGAGGTGGAAATGTCAAGCCGTTATTATTGTTGAGAGAGAGGTGTGTTCTTGGATGTGCTTTCTCTTTTTCTTCGCATATCTTGATGATGTGGGGTCTTCAATTATCTTTGGTCTTGAGAGATGGTTGCATGCATGTGTTCCCTTTGCTTGTACTTGATAAGATTCTTTGTTTGTCCAGCTGTAAGTTAGTCTTCTAGCATGTCTGCTCCTTCTTATCCTTCTTCAACAGTGTACCTATTCCTGCAATTCACTCATGATGGGACGACATCAAATCCAAAAACTCCCTAGTCTAAGATGATGCACTGTTATCCGTGGACTAGGCCCAGGATAGGTGACATGTTAGGAAATAGGGCCCTGTAATTGTGTATTGTGCAGTTCCAGATGACAGGGAGGGAGGCTCGTCACTGAGACTATGCATAGCATAACTCCGGCTTGGTTGAGGAACTTCTGAGCACAATACTCACTACCAGGAAAAATTTCATAGAATCCAAAGGGAGACAAGATTGCGCATTTGAGACATTCAGTGGCTAATTCAAGATGGGACCCTAGGTGGTAGGTCCACGTAGTTTTCAGAGGAAAGGAAATATTAGGAAACAGAGAGGCCTAGAGGATAGGTTTGTGTAGTTCTTGAGATCATTGATTCCCAAGTGATGGAGGACATTGGGGAGACACTTCTGCGCATTTTTCAGAGGTAGGGAAGGTTTCGTTCTCTATGCATTGTGGTGTTCTAGTTGGTAGGGTTGAATCTTGATGATTGATATTGCCAACTGCGAAGTTCATCTGAGGCTAGGAGAAGCTACTGCACAATTCTGGGGATGAAGGGAGGTTGCTCAACTCTGGAATTACGTAGTGCAACTATCATGGGGACAACTACGTAGTTCCAGGTAGTAAGGTTGCATCACTGAGGGTTAATAGTGGGCAATGCGTAGTTCAATTAGGGTCCAATGAAAGTGAGCAAACTTGTTAGTAACTTGTAATTGTGATCACACACTTAGCATACTTCGATGACACGACAACATAGACCACCAATAAAACAAGACAAAGCATTACCCTCTTTGAGCCTATCCTAGAACAAAAAGTGACAAGTATGCCACTTGAGATAGACTTTAGGACAACCATGGCGACACTTTTGTGACAATCCTTAAAAGTGTGTGTATGAGTGCGACAGATGCTTACATAGCTAGGACAACCCAAATACACAATGACCAACCTTTAAAATCACCATAAAAGGATTGCAAGCAAGGTAAAGCTATCAAACATGCCAAAAGATGATAGTTGATCAAACAAGCAAAAGGGGTGAAAATACTCTAAGAAAGTTCATGAGATGAGCTCAAGTGTTTGCAATAATAAGGGGAAATACCAAGGAATCCTCCGAAATTTAAGTGCAAGCCAAAATTTTTGAGGGCGTTGTAACCGCTACGATACCATCATAAAAACATGTATGATGATTTGCTATTTCATGAAGTCCATTGTTGCAACTTCACTTTAATGATCTGCATCTCCTGCTCTATCTCAACCAACACATTGACATCATAACATACCAATATCATCATGATGACCTAATTTAATACAATGACCTCACAATGCATGTCTGGCCTACCTTACATGCATAACCATAACCATGAAAATGCATGCATAACAACATATAGACACTAAAATGCATAACAAATGCATATACAACTGACATGCATTCATGACAAATGAATCCCAACAATAACATCATCAACTCCTACATGGAAATACAATTGTAACAATGACCACTACCATGCATACATAACAAGCACATACACAACCTACTTGCATGAATGAAAAACACATTCCACCCATCTAGTCTAAGATTTGAACCATGCTATGATACGACTATGTGGTCTCAGATATTAACCAAAAAGAACAGAAAACATACATCACCCAAAGAGAATGAAACCCGCTCTGATACCACTATGTGGTATCAGATATCACACAAAGAGAACATAAAGCAAAAACCTCTCAAGGAGAACAAAACCATGATCTAATTCCAATCTATGGTATCATATATGACTCATAGATACCACTCTATAGCACCCTCCTCCCATATTTACCCATGTAACTGGCCAACTGGGGTAAACATGTGATGAGAAGTTATTATGATATGATTCGACTTCCTATGTGTTAGTTAAGGAAGTGGAACCAACATAACACATCACACAAACCTTCCACATCAGCAACAAAACTCCTAGAAGGCAGCCCAACCACTCATGTAAAAAGCCCTTGAGACCAACTGAAGGTTTAGAGCATGAAACCCATGCAGAATCCCTTGATATGGACAAGGGTGCATCTGAGAGCCTCTAGAAGCTCCAACAGCAAGGGAAAGGGAGCTTTCGGGGATATTTTTCTCGAGTGTTATGCATGTTTATATGGGATTTGTGCCATTTTTTTAGGCCTAGAAGCCAAGTCACTGGCCAGAACTAATGACATGTTCATAAATGCAATTTCATAGAAGAACAAAGATACATTTGCAAAAACATCAATAGGACTAGACTGGATCCCTACTAGTCATGACATTCATTTCATCAAACATGTCACAAACATGAAAGCTACAGTTCCTAACAACATAACTGAGCATAGGAGTCTCATACTTATTTTAGAATCACTAAGAAGCATTGGCGCCTCAACACATTAGCTGCAACTTCATCTATTAGGCCATAGATACATTGTTCATTCATTTACAAGTAAAAACATGATGAAACCCATACATATCCACTCTCATAATACATGTTCATAACCAACATCATAACAATATAAATACCAAGGAAACAACAACCATATAAACCACATATAAACCAATATAATACTCATGAATTAACAAGGAGACATAACCTCATATTAATGATGCAAAGACCAACTAGGTTTGGGACTTCCACGAACCACCTGACCATAGATATGGCTGAACCAAATATCTCTTCAACGAATCATCCCCGTGCCATATTCCAAGCATGAATGTGGGATCTCATGGAACAATCCATCAAAACTGAACTAGGGCTTCTAGAGGCCAAACCACCCCAACCCATAAAACAATTATTCCACCTCATGGTCGGAGATTACAAACCATCATCAAATCGGTCTCTACCCAAGTTGTCTAGGGCATTAGAGAAATTGTTCAAACATAACTTCCAAGGCTAGTAACTCAACCCACAACTACTGCCAGGCTTTAGAGCATTTTTCCAACCAAGGCTCCACGACTAATAACTGAACCCACAATGTCTATCGATCTCCAGAGAGTTTTTCTAGCCAAGGCTCCAGGACTAGTAACTCAGCACACCAAGGGCTCTAGAGAATTTTTCCAACCAAGGCTCTAGGAATAATAACTCAACCCACAATGTTACAGTGCTCTAGAAAATTTGCCCAACCAATGCTCTAGAACTAGTAACTCAACCCATGATGTTACAATGCTCTAGAGAGTTTTTCCAACCAACGCTTTAGGACTAGTAACTCAACCCAAGTTGTTACAAGGCTTCTAGAAAATTTATCCAACCAAGGCATCCATAACTAATAACTCAACCCAAGATAAAGGAAACATGAGAACCAAACCAAAAAATAGATAAATGAACCAATAACACCATGCCTATCTAGGACATGGTAAGGCTAGGAAAATCCACTATCAATCCATGCAATCCTCCATCACAATGACATATTATGACCAATAAGAAAAATCATCCATGCAAGAAAAACCTCTTGTAGTTGTCGATCCCGATGTCCTCTTGTGATTTCCTACTCTTACTTTTCCTTCTTTCTCCAAGCATCCAAGTATGCCACTCTCTCCAAGAGTGCTCCAAGAAAGCTCAAGTGTCCAAGAGTATGAGAGAGAGATAATAGAATGAAAGCTCCAAAACTGAACTGACAAAAGGTTACAGTGACCAAGCTTGAGAAAAATATTTCCAACTGATCCTCAGAAGTTGTTTTATCAATGAGGCCTCTATTTATTCGTTTTCCATTATTGTCCTTCATTTTCCTCCTCCCATGCAAGTATTCTATGTTGTATTATAGAAGTGTCATATGTTTTTAAAATATTCGTAACTCCATGGAAATACATTTTTAAATTGTTGAAACAATTCTACATACGTCTGCTTGCTTGATGTCTCTAGGTATTTGGCTAGATTGAATCTTTGAGGATTCATCTCTATGCCAAGGTTGTCTTTTTTAATGTTTCCACCTACTAGCTGGAAAGTAGGCATGTTGCATATGTCGTTAGGATCAAAGATTTGCTCCAATGGGCTTAGCCCCTTTGGGATAAAGTTTTTCTTTAGTTGAATCCCTTGGTGGCCCCCAATTTGGCTTAGGAAGCCTAGATTTGCATTATGATTTCTTCATTGTGTTCGATTTCTTGTTATCTTTCCATCGATTCTCATTTCATCTCAGTTGGACTCATGGTTTACAAATTATGCTTATCCAATTTAAGTTTCCATGATTTTTATCGCATAGGCTTAAAAATGTACAAAATATATATTATTTTAATTTTTGTAAATTAATTTATTTTAATATATAAATATTGATTTTTATTAGCTTTTTATTATTTTATTTTACTAATTATCCTACAAACCACTACAACAAAAATTGTATAATAGTTACAACTATATAATATAAATCTTTGTATCTCAGATCTCATAAATAAATTTAAATTCCAATTTTTGAAAATTCCTAAAATCACTAATTAGGATTGTTTTTAACATATAAATAATATTAAATTGTCTATAATTATGTAATTATTTTTTTATGTAATCAAAAATTATTATAAAAGTGATTGTAGTTTCATTTTAAAAAGAAAAACTACCCCACATGGCCCTCCTCTCCTCTCTTCACCTCTCCTCCTCTCCTCTCTTCACCTCTCTCCTTACCTCAAGCCCTCACCTCCTCATCCATCTCCCACCTCACCTCCTCATCCATCTCCCACCTCACCTCGGAATTCCTCCATCTCGTAACTTTTTAATACATATCTCTGAGATCCACCTTATGACTCCCTTTACTTATCCCTTATGCCTCCCTCCTTATCTCAATCTCGTCCTTATGCCTCCCACTTCAATTTTCACCATGCTCATATCATGAGCTAAAAGCCAGTATGCTTTTTTAAATATATTATAATTATTATTTTTAATTAATTAATTTAATTCTTTTAAATTAATTTGTAATTTATATAATAAATTAATTTAATCATTTGTAATTATAATTTATTTTATAATTTTAATTAATTTGTAATTAATTAATTAATTTAATAATTGTAATTAATGTATAGTTAATTAAGATTTATTAAGTTGATTTAAAATTAGAATTTTTAATTAAAAATATCTAATTTTGGCTTACGCATGCACTTTTTCAGAATTGTAGTAGTTTTGCCACTTAACTTTGGAGGCTCATAGGTTAAGTTTTACTTGGTCAAATGAGACCCATGATAGCTCGTTAGAAAAATGAAATGATGGAGAATATTTCTAAAATGGTTTCATAAACATATTTGGTCACTAACTATGCCTAAAAATTAGCAGAAAATTAAACTCTAAATTTGCAGTCAAAACTAATTTTTTGAGCTTTGTTTTTACATATCTATTTTCCTAAAGCTTTTGTTATTGCAGATCCATTCACTTATGTCCTCTTTCGCCAACAAGGTCTTTACAAGGATCAATAGGAAGATCAATTTTCTTTTTATTATTTTTATTTAATTGGATTTTGATTGGAGAGTTGGTTTTTCCCAAATTTTCCAATTCTCATTTTAGTATGCAATTTTTTATATTTATTTTTTGTTTTTATTGGTTTCTAGCAGGATATCCGTTGATCGGTATTAAGCAAAACAATTTGGGAGCAATAAGAAGAGACCAACAAGAAAGAAGATGGAGGATTGTCAACAACAACTTCAACAATTCTCCATTTTTAGTTTTCATTTTTATAATTAAATAACAGTTTTGAGAAGGAGGAATGGGTTCCTCTTCTCTACAACTAGGGGATCTTGAAGCACTTTTGTAAGAGATTTGTGTGGTTGTAGTGTAGGGAGAAAAACTCAGATTTGAGGTGTTTGTGGGAATCTCTGTGATTTCTCTTGCTGGACATCATCACTTTTATAAGGGACAGGAAGTTGAGTTGCAGAGAGATATATAAATTTTGAGCTCTAAAAGAGAAGATTATTTTGCACTAATGCAAGCAATTTCTCCAAGAAGTTGGCGCTGCTTGTGAACTACAAAATTTGTAATGAAGTTCTAGTATGATTTTAATAAATTTTCATTCCAAAGTATTCTTGTTTGTATTGTAAGTTAACCTGTTATTGCTGGAATTTCTCTATTTGATTAATTCTTGTTCTAAATAGTGTATTGCATTTTGATATTGAACACTATTTTCGTATCAATTCTTTTGTGCTATTGAATTTTTGTAAGAGCTATGTCTGAGAAGTAGAACATAATTAGAATTAATACGAATTCATTGAAATAGGAATGTACTAAGCAGTAATTATTTATTGTTTAAATACATTTCCATTTTGTTTTATCTTTCGTTAATTGAATGAACTACTTATTTAATTAATGAAAAACATGTAATGAATTCAATTGTTTTATTGGATTCATTTATTTATTTCTAGTTTTCTTTTATCACTATTTATTTAAGCAAGTTCGATTTTCATATAGTAATCTGATAAATTGCAAAATGAAAATTGTTTTGCATATTGCGATTTAATCCTATTTTTTGAATTCAATCATAATACAAACAATCATCTTCCCTGATATAGTTAGTTTATTTTTTCTCGAATTGAGCGAAGGTTATCATTTTCCAATTTGAGATAATATTAGCTTCTTTGCCTACATCTTAGAATAATTTTGTGTATAAAATTAATCAGTGCATTTCTAGAAGTCCCCTTACATAGGGGAAAAATTTAATGTGGCTTAAATGATCCCTTAATCAACTTAAGGGTTTGCTTACTTGCATATGCACAACAAGAGGGCGGATCTGATTTCTCTCTTTCCATTAGAAAGTAATAGACAAACCATAAGCCAAGAGATAGAGAGGGTAACTTCATGTAGGAGCATAAGGCTTGAAGACAAATTCGAAGAATTATTCCAAAAATACAAAAAAAATCTACAAGCAAAGGAGTGGGGTCCTTTAGCCATCAATTGCCATGTTTTTCTAGTTAAGCATAGAGCTAGAATCTAGGGTTAGTTCATGATGTAATAAGTGTTAATTAGTTAGCTATAGTGGAGATTCTCAAGGAGAATACCTCACAGAATAGATAGGATTAATAAATTTCAGCCTTTGTATTAGGATTTGGTTGTTAAGACAAACCAGTATTTATATAACTTTCACGCTATTGTAAAGGGATTTGGACCGAGTGGTTTTATATCATATTGCTTAAGTAAATAGGAGGATATGTCTATGTATTGGTCGATCCCGGAGGCATTGTGACCTCTGAAACTCTTTCTGTGCATCTAAACACTTGTTTGTTTGTTAAATCTAGTATTATGCATATCTTTGGCTTTCTCGCATCGCTTACATTTAAGTCTCTATAACAGTGGTTCGGTCCAGGTTTTCCAGTCAATACTCTAATAAGAGTCGGTTTGAGTGTTTTTCCTTCATATCGGCGTGCCCTGTTTTCAATTTATGCATCGTTTTAGTCCCGCAAGCCGAATTCCAGTTTACAGTGATAAACAGCGAAAAACATAGAACGGATTCGAAATCCAGACTTGAAACCTTATAAAGCATGGCTTATATCTATATCGGGTCCGTAAGCACTATCACGTCGCACCGCTTCAGTGGAGAGGAACCAACTTATTGAACCGTTGAAATCTGATATTGCGATACAACCGGATCTGAAATATTATAGAGGAGGACTTATAATCTATCTGGTCTACGAACCATTATCGCATCGCATTTTTATGTGCAAAGGGAGCATTGAACCTGCCAATTGTGATCGCTAATAAGTGCTACAATTTTATTATATCGGGGAAACGTCGATGGCAAAGTGCCAATAGTGTTTTTCCATTTCTTATGGAATAACCCCATCGATAGTGTATTTTGCGTCTTAGCGCATTCCTCATGGAATAACCTCGCCGATAGTGTATTTTCATGTACAATAGCATTATTGCCATTTTAACATGCCGACAGCGTATTATGTAATTTCTATGGAATTACAATGCTGATAGTGCTAAAAAGGCCTCTGTTATGAAATTGCATCTGATAACAAGGGTTGGGCCGATTAAGGGAAAAGGATTGGTAATAGTGGCTAAAAAGGGGAAAATTTATAAAACAGTCAATCTAGGAATAGATGATTGATAATCCAGTTGGGATTTAAGAAGGGATTCAACTAGAATTAGAGGAAATTGTATCAAGGTTTGAACGTTTGTCAATATCTCCTGCACTCAGGCCACCACTAGTGGTATCAGAGTAACCTGTTGACACTGAATTAAATCTCAAAAGAAAGATAAGGAAATCCAATATGGCTTTCAGATTTGGAAGAGGACAAGGATGTGGTAGAAGAGGGCGACCAATTGCAAATGCTGGGGTGATGGAAGCTATGCAACAAATGCAGGCTAGATTAGAAGCATTAACAACAGGGAGAAATATAGATGATGGAGATGTTAGTGAGCTTGAGGTTGAAATTGAAGGAGAGGAGGAAACTATAGTAGTTACTCCCGAGGTGAGGTTCTTCCAATCAATGTTGAGATCCATAGCTAGGCCAAAGGATGAGGTTTTAATATATGAAGGAGGATTGAATCTAGAATAATTGATAGACTAGATTAATGGCATGGAGAAATTCTTTGATTATGAAGAAACAGAAGATGAGAAGAAAGTAAAGTTTGTTGTCACTAAGCTAAAAGGACACGCAACACTTTGGTGGGATGGAGTGCAGGCAGAAAGAAAGATTCTTGGCAAGCAACCAATCAGGAATTGGAATAGGATGGTAGCAAAGCTAAGAGGTAAGTTTCTACCAAGTAATTATCAGCAAACCTTGTTCCAACAAATCCAAAATCTTAGATAGAGGTCTATGGAAGTGAGAGAATATACAGAGAAATTCTATAAGGTAAGTATAAGAGCTGGACAAACTCAGGATACAGATGAGAAGGTGGCTATATATGTGAATGGTCTTAGGATGGACCTTCAAGATGAGATAGGTATAATTTCTCCTAAAAAAGTAGAAGAAGCTCATCAGATGGTACTGAAAGCTGAAGAAAAACTCATGAGGAAGCAGTCTGTGAGAGGAAGAGATACTTTCCAAGGAAAAGGAATTCAAGGTGGTAGAGGAAGATCTGCAACACCTAAAAATGGAGCTAGCAGCAACTCAAAATAGCATGCACCCATAGGAGGTGACGCAAGTGGCAGAGGGAGTTTTTCTAGAGAAAGAGGAGGCAAAAAAAGAAGAAGAGAAGTAAGATGTTATAGATGTAACAAACTAGGACACAGAGATTTTGAATTCCTAGAGAATGCATGAACAAGTCAGAGGAATGCAATTGCTGCTCAAGTTGAGGAAGAAATAGTAGCAGTGATAGAAGAAGAAAATGTACCATAGAAAGGAGAATCTTTGGTTGTCAATAAAGTTTTGCTCAAGCCATCAAAGGAGATAGTTGAACCATCACAAAGAAAGACTTTGTTCAGAACAGTATGTAAGGTTCAAGGGAAATTATGTCATATGATCATTAATAGTGGCAACACGGATAATTTGGTCTCTACAGAAGTGGTGGAGAAATTGAAGTTGAAGAAAATGAGACATCCAACACCTTACAAGGTGTCATGGTTACAAAAGTGACATCAGTTGTTAGTGAATGAACAATGTGAAGTGGAGTTGCAGTTGGGTAAATATAAGGATAAAATTGTATGTGATGTGATGCCCATGGATGTGTGTCCCATATTGCTTGGAAGACCTTGGAAATATGGCAGAGGATCTATGCATGATGGGAAAAGAAACACCTACAAGTTTGGCAAGGATGGTGTCAATCATACATTGCTGCCTATGGGAGAAGAGGATGCATCAGGAAAGAAGACTGATCCAAAAACTCTATTGCTAGGAGGAAAGGAATACTTGCAGCAGATTGAAGAAAATGAGGTAAATTTTGTTGTAATTTGCAAGCCCAAGGTAATAATGACTTCTACTAAAGTTTCTAATTTACCCATTGAAATTCAAGAAATGTTAGACAACTATTGTGATATCATTGTTGATGATTTTCCTATTGAGTTACCACCCATTAGAAGAATTAGCCATCATATCGATTTGATTCCTGGAGCAAATCTACCAAAAAAAGTAGCTTACATAATGACTCCCACAGAAAATGAAGAGGTTAGAAAGTAGGTTCAGGAACTGCTTGAAAAAGGACTGATCAAAGAAAGTATGAGTCCTTGTGCAGTACCAAGAGTGTTCAGTCCAAATAAAGATGGAGGCTGGAGAATGTGAATTTATTCAAGAGCCACCAATAAAATCACAATCAGGTACAGATTTCCTTTACCTAGAATTGAATATTTAATGGATTGTTTGAGTGGAGCAAAGTATTTTACAAAACTAGATCTTAAGAGTGGGTATCATCAGATAAGGATAAGAGAAGAGGATGAGTGGAAAATTTCTTTTAAGACAAATGAAGGATTGTATGAATGGAGAGTAATGCCTTTTGGGTTGTCAAATTCACCAAGTACGTTTATGAGACTCATGAATGAAGTTCTTAAAGAGTTTACTGGTAAATTTGTAATAGTATATCTGGATGATATTTTAGTTTACAACAGGTCTAAGGAGGAGCACATGAGACATATGAATTATGTCTTACAAAGGTTACAACAAGAGAAATTATTACTGAAATTGAAGAAATGTTCATTCATGAAAGAGGAATTAGTGTATTTGGGTTTTGTTGTTTCTGCTGAAGGATTGAAGATGGATCTAGAGAAGATCAAGGCAATCATACAGTGGCCTTCACCTAAAAGTGTCTTTGAGGTAAGAATTTTTCATGGTCTTGCTAGTTTTTATAGGAAATCCATAAGGAATTTGAGTAATATAAATGCTCCTATTGTTGAGACTATAAAGAAGGATAAACAACCATTTAGATGGACTGCTGAAGCAGAAAATAATTTTCAGTTGTTGAAGAAGAAGATCACTGAAAAACCTATGATTCTACCTGATTTTAGTAAACCTTTCCAAGTGAAATGTGGTGCCAGTGGAGAAGCTATTGGAGGTGTTTTAAGTTAGGAAGACAGACCTATAGCTTATTTTAGTGAAAAGCTAAATGATTCAAAGAAGAAGTATTCTTCTTATGATGAAGAGTTTTATGCAATTGTGCAGTCATTGAAGAAGTGGAGACATTATCTAATGTCAAAAGATTTCATACGTTATTTAGATAACCATGCATTGCAGTATATTATGCAGTAGCCAAAGCTTAACCAGAAACATGCCAAATGGGTAGAGTATCTTCAAGGATTTCATTTTGTCTTGAAGCATGTAAATGGCCAATCAAACAAAGTTACAGATGCTTTAAGTAGGAGAAATACATTACTTCTAGAGAGTCAAATTCAAGTGTTGGGTTTTGATTTTCTTAAAGAATTGTACGAGACAAACTTAGATTTTAAAGAGGCATTTGAAGCTTGTAAAAATCATGTTTTGATGGACAAGAATAAATAGTTGGATTATTTCTTACAAGATGGATTTTTGTTTAAGAGAAATTAGTTGTGCATACCAAATTGTTCTATGAGGGAAAACTTAATCAAAGAGAAACATAGTGGTGGACTTGTAGGACATTTTGGTATAGATAAGACTTATGAACAATTGAACATGTTTTATTGATGGCCAAAAATGAGATCTGAAGTGGAAAAGTATGTGAAAACTTGCAAAGTCTGTCAATATGCAAAAGAAAGAAGCCAAAACATAGGTTTGTATGTTCCATTACCAATTCCAAATAGGCCTTGGGATATGGTAAGCATGGATTTTGTTTTGGGCTTACCAAAGACTCAAAGAGGAAATGATTCAATTTTCGTTGTAGTGGACAGATTTTAAAAAATGGCACATTTTATTCCATGTTATAAAACCAGTGATGCTACTCACATTGCTAATTTGTTTTTCAAGGGGTTTGTAAGCTTACATGGGTTGCCTAAGAGTATTCTCTCAGACAAGGATTCCAAATTTGTTAGACATTTCTAGAGGACACTATGGAAAAAGTTGGGAACTAAACTGAGTTTCAGTTCTGCCTATCATCCACAGACTGATGGACAAACTGAAGTTGTGAATAGGAGTTTGGATAATCTTTTAAGGAGTCTTACTGCAGAAAATCCAAAGTAGTGGGATCAAGTGTTGGCACAGGCTGAATATGCATATAGTGACTCACCTAATAGGAGTACAGGGAAGAGTCTATTCCATATAGTTTATGGAATGCATCCTAGAGGAGTATCTGAGTTAAGAAACTTGGGAAAAGATGAGATGAGAAGTGCAGAGGGAGAAGATTTTGCTTTAGAAATACAAGCAATACATGAACAGGTGAAACAACAGCTGCAGGAGAGCAACATCAAGTACAAAAACCAAAGCAGACATGAGAAGAAGAGAGGTGAACTTTGAAGTTGGAGATTTGGTTTTAGCACACCTAAGGAAGGAAAGATTTCCAAAGAGGGAGTATAACAAATTGAAGTTCAAGAAAATTGGACCATGCAAAGTATTAATGAAATTTTCTGCAAATTCATATGAAATTGAATTACCCCGTGATGTTGGAATATCACCAATTTTCAATGTTGTTGATCTATACAAGTATGAAGGTGAAATTGGAAATGATACAGAAGAAGACCAAGATACATAGGAAATTTACTGGGTAAAAGAGTTACCTACAACAAAGGAATTATCGCCAGAAAGGATTTTGGACAGGAAAGTGTTCAAGAAAACCAAAGGACAAGAGTACCTTCAGTATTTGGTCAAATGGAAGGATCAACCAATTGATGAAGCTACTTGGGTTACAGAAAACATGCTACAGAACTTGGGGAGTTCTGTAGAAAAGCTCATAGACAAGAGCCCATGATGAATTGTGTCCTCAAGAGTCTGATGCAGGAGCATAAGGCTTGAAGACAAATTCGAAGAATTATTCCAAAAATACAAAAAAATCTACAAGGAAAGGAGTGGGGTCCTTTAGCCATCAATTTCCATGTTTTTCTAGTTAAGCATAGAGCTAGAATCTATGGTTAGATCATGATGTAATAAGCGTTAATTAGTTAATTGTAGTGGAGAGAGGATTAATAAATTTCAGCTTCTGTATTAGGATTTGGTTATTAAGATGAGCCAGTATTTATGTAACTTTCACGCTATTGTAAAGGGATTTTGACTGAGTGGTTTTATATCATATTGCTTCAGTAAAGAGGGGGGTATCTCTGTGTATTGGTCGATCTCGGAGGCATTGTGACCTCTGAAACTCTTTCTGTGCATCTAAACGCCTGTTTGTCTGTTAAATCTAGTATTTATGCATATCTTTGGCTTTCTCGCATCGCTTACATTTAAGTCTCTATAATAGTGGTTCGGTTCGGGTTTTCTAGTCAATACTCTAATAAGATTCAGTTTGAGTGTTTTTCCTTCTTATCGGCATGCTTTGTTTTCAATTTATGCATCATTTTAGTCCCACAAGCCGAATTCCAGTTTACACTAAGAAATAGTGGAAAACATAGAATGGATTCAAAAACCGGACTTGAAACCTTATAAAGTGTGGCTTATATCCATATCAGGTCCATAAGCACTATCGCATCACGTCACTTCAGTGGAGAGGAACCAACTTATTGAACTATCGAAAACCGATATTGTGATAAAACCGAATCTGAAATATTTTATAGGAGGACTTATAATCTATTGGGTCCATGAAGTGTTATCGCATCGCATTTTTATATGTAAAGGGAGTGTTGAACCTGCCGATTGCGATCTCCGATAAGAGCTATAGTTTTATCGCATTGGGGAAACGCTGATGGCGAAGTACCGATAGTGTTATTCCATTTCTTATGGAATAACCCCACCGATAGTGTATTTTGCATGTTAGCGCATTTATCATGGAATAACCCGCCGATAGTGTATTTTCATGTACAATAGCATTAACAGGCCGGTAGCATATTATGTTTGTTATGAAATTGCATCTGATAAAAAGGGTTGGGCCGATTAAGGAAAAAGGATTGGTAATAGTGGCTAAAAATGGGAAAATTTATAAAATAGTTAGTCTAGGAATAGATGATTGATACTCCAGTTGGGATTGAAGAAGTGATTCAGCTAAAATTAGAGGAAATTATATCAGGGTTTGAACGTTTGTCAATATTGCCTGCATTCAGGCCACCATAACTGCACCCAAATGAACTAGTCAAAACTACCAAATGAAAGAGATAATGGCTTAGTTGGGGCCCTGACCAAGTGGTCTCCCTTACATGTTGATGAGGTCATTTTTTTCCATCAACAGTAGGACACCCACGAGGTCTTTCTAAGACAAACTTCCTCCCATGATAGAGTACTTAATTTCTTTCAATTTCAAGGATATGCATTTTTCTTTAGGAATCTCCAAAGGGCATTATAAAATCTGTAGGAAACATAATATGTCGTGGTATGAGCTCAAATTCTAGAACTGGTCAATAATTTTTAGAGGAACTTCTTGCATGCTCACTTATTTTATTGGGGAAAATTCTTGTGTATTCTCTTGTATCAAAGTGGTGCAAATAAACCCATATTTACACATTTCCAATGCAACATATTTTTCTTCAGTAAGTATCTTATCCAATCCTTGAACATTCACCAGCTTTGTGTGTTTGATCCCCATATCATAATCTTGGAGCATGGCTATCCACTTTCCCCATCTGTCATAATTGTCAAGCTAAGTGAGGATCTTCTTTATTGTTGTTGATGGTATGTATGTAGTCAATTTTGAATGCAATACATATTCCCTTAAGGCCTTAAAATATGTTAACATAGAATATGTTAGTTTCTCCAAAATGATATATTGCATCTCTGCATCTCTCAGCGCGTGGCTAAAAAGGGATATAGTTGCTTTTTTCCTTCTTGATTTTTCTATAGGAGGAAAGAAACTATTGTATGTTCTAGTGAAAAAGAGAAAATATAAAATTATTTTAAGGAATCTAGACTTGCCATTACCAGATCATTCATAATATATTTCTTGATCTATTCAAAATATGTGTGGGCTTCTAGTTTCCGCCTCATATCACTGTCCTTTTTTAGCATATCAACTACATACTTGAGAAGTCTTGCGAAATTTGTAATGAATCTATGTAGGAATTCTATCTTACCCGAAAATGAATGAATTTCCTTTTTATTTTTGGGTAAGATTATATTTGATATGGCCTCTATATTTTTTCGATCAATATTGATTATGTCCCTCAATACTATATTACCTAACAACTTCCTTTCTTCCATAGAAAAGAAAATTTTCTTGGGATAATTTAGAGAAAGGCCATTTTTTCTGCACTTGAGGAAGACTTGTATCAAATGATCTAAATGTTCTTCATCTAATTTAGAAAACATTTTCATGTCATCCAAATAGATAAGTATGAATTTATCCCTCTCTCCCACGAAGGTGATATCCATGGCCTTTGGAATGTTGCCCCTGCATTCATCAAACCAAATGGAGTTTTACATCAAAATTCCCCATGATGTCATGAAAGTGGTCTTTTTCTTGTCTTCTTCATGAATGGAAATATGATTATATCTAGAAAACCTATCCATTATGCATATCCTAGATTCTCCTACTACTTTCTATAATAGATTATCCATCTTCGGAAGTGGGTAATTATCTTTCGGTGAGCACCTCTTTAAATTCATGAAATCTACACATAACGTTATATATTCATTCTTTTTCCATACATGGACTAGGTTGGCTACCCACTCAAGTATCTCAAAGGAACAATTATTTTTACATCCAATAATTTTTTGACCTCTTTCTTTATTTTCGGCAACAAAATATCATTAAATATTATGAGCTTCTACAAAAAAGGCTTAGAGCCTTCTTACAAGGGTATTCTATGTTGTATTATAGAAGTATCATATGTTTTTAAAATGTTCGTAACTCCATGCAAATACATCATTAAATTGTTAAAATAATTCTACATACCTCTTCTTGCTTGATGTCTCCAGTTATTTGGCTATATTGACTCTTTGAGGATTCGTCTCTATGTCCAGGTTGTCTTCTTCAACATTTCCACCTACTAGCTAGAAAGTAAGCATGGTGGATATATCATTATGATCAAAGATTTGTTCCAATGGGCCTAGCCCCTTTCGGATAAAGTTGTTCTTCAGTTTTATCACTTGGTGGCCCACAATTTTGCTTAGGAAGCCTAGATTCCCCATATGTGATTCTATCTCCTACTAATCCATTTCAAGGGCTTGGTCCTCATGGTCTACGTTGATGATTGAAAATTCTTCCACCAATTCCAAGAACCTTTTCAATTTCTCATCATATTCAAACACTTTCCAATGTTTGATGTTGTTAGGAACTGAAGGTCTGTCACCGCATCTCAACTTCATGCTTCAGTTTTGGTTCTAGAGGTGGCTTAAAATTACTAGGAGTTGTTTCCAGCACATCTACTTACTAGTTTTCTTCCCGGTGCACATTCATATTGTTAAGTGCATACAAATATTTTTTAATAATATCCCATACATTACTTCAAAAATACCACATCCCTGGGTGTTTGGTTGTGTATATGTTCCTTATTTGTAATACTACTAGCTCAGAATCATCATATACTGCTATATTTTTACTCATATTTTCTTTGTTATCTCCAAACCTAGAATTATTGCCTCATATTTGTCAATGTTGTTCATGGTGTCAAACTCTAAATTAACTGACAAAGTGATGTTTTGGCCTATAAGGGGTATTAAAAGCACTCCAACTCTTGTCCTTTGTTTGGACCATGCTCCACCAAAGTATAATTTGAAAATTGCATGTGGATCCTAAGACTACTTGATATCAACAAGGAGTTGGTCTACTTATGTAGAATTTTGTAGATTCTTTCCTACAAATTAGCTAGCTTTGATACCATGTAGAACTTTTCTACAAATCAGCTAGTTCTGATACCATGTAGAAATTTCCCACCTAAAGCGAAGCACTTGATCTACTTCTACAAACAATTTAGCAGAAGCTTAATCAACCATGAGCAACATCAATAAGAACACATATAATTGATAAGAAGGAACCAATCACACATAACACAGAAGACTTTACTCGGGGAAAGCACCTGCCAAAAACCCCATCTTTGTATTATCATACAAGTGGAAATATAGTCCGGATTACACAAAGCCTTACCTCAGAAGCTATCCAGCTCTTAGTACAATCCCTCTGCTGCTCAAGCCTCATAGACAGTCAAAGGCTTCTCACAAACCTTCTCCTCTACCATCTAAGCCTCCTATTTCTATGCATAGTTTTTCCTGGGTCCTCTAGCTGCAACCTATGTGATTCTCAGCTCACACACAACACTCACCTCTGAAATAACTACACAAACCTGAAGGAGATAAATCCTCATCATGTATGAGCTTCCTTTATTAGAAAAATATTCATCCAATTGATAGTACATTGTCCCTTCTCTGATCTCAACCGGGTCTCTATCTGAACTACCATGCATCAGTTATCCATGAGAGAATACTCAATTATCTGAAAATAACAGTTGTCACATGCATGCAAGCATCAACAAACTGTATCTCATTAATTTAACAACTTGTTAAATTAATCTAACTGAACTTGAATAAGTTAAACTAAGTCAACTGATCCTCTCAATATAGAACTCATCCTTAATTCCTTAATCAGTGGAGCAAATCAAGGACACATTCCCCAACCAATGGAGAAATTATTGCATGTTCTCACAAAGACTTCAAGTTTGATTTTCCCTAACTAATTAACTCATGGAGAATTAATTAATTAATATTCAAACTGCTGGTAAGACCAAATTCGAATTTTACTTCCTATTTTAGACGAAGGATTGTCTAAAAATAGGAATCCAACTTGAACTGCTAAAATTAGAACTTCTAATTTTAGCACTCCTATTTTTAGTAATTTCTTGTTGCCAATTTTCAACAACTTATTCCATCATGTGAGGCTTCAGAAATAGGTTGTAATAGCCCATGGATTCCTCTATGACATATCCAGGTTTATTCTTAGACATTTTAGCCTCACTTACAATATATGGGAGTTTAGCTTTGTTGTACAATCTCCTACCCTGACCTCCAAAAACATGTATGGTTGCATAGCATAAATACATTTACAAAATTCCACCAAATTTTCTAACACAATATTTGAAAAGTAAGATGCCATAGGTAGCTAGGATGTCAACTACCACGATGTCCATGACTACTCCCATATTTGGAAATTGGGTTAAAGATATTTCTAAGTATTTGACGAGACCTAAACATATTGTAAGGTTTGGGGATGTCGAAACCCAACTCCAACATGATTGATTTGGGCATGAGATTATGGGATGGCCCTGAGTCTAACATGAAATTGTGAAGAAGTTTATTATGAACATTGAGAGTGATATAGAAAAGAGGACTACCATCTTCTTGCTCCTCTACATGTGGATGACATACCATAGTAGGAGGAACTTCCTAAATCTTTAAAGTATCATTATGAGAAGCTAGTTCAATGAGGTTCATTAGCTTCTATATGTGAGACTAATAGGTCAGATTCTGAGGTAGTTCCAACAAAGATACTGGGACCTTTATCTTACTCAACTCTTATTCTAGGTTGACCAACGGGACTGTCTTCTTTTCACTCTCTTTAGATGGTTGAAGTCATGGTTGAAATGGTAAGGGATCTTTAGGTTTGTTTACTACCTGATTCGGGTTAGGATTAGAAAAGAGGGCCCTTGTTGTTGGAAAATCGAGAGGTGTTTAAATTAATTTAGATTTTCCTTTCATAGTAATTTCTTGTGAAATATGTTAGCTTCTTTTATTAATCTTTATATTTATATTTTCACCAAACAATTACCATAACATGTACATGAAGATTGCAAAAACAAAAAGAACACAACCTATAGGCTCTAAGCCAAGAAAAAAACCCTCCAAGGGGAAAACCCATAAACTTCTCTTCCTATAGAATCTGATAAAATGAGATATCAAATACCCATAACCTAAAAAAGTGCCACCTCTAGATGCCAAGTCAAACCTTCCTTTTATTCAACAGATTCTTCAAGAAGAGACCAACAATAAGAGATGTACCAAGGAAAATCTTCCACAAACTCTAACTCAAGAAGACACACTTTCTTTCACACTTTGACCCTTCACTTCTTCTCTTGCCTTCTCCATGATATTTCAGACCACAATTCATCAAGTGTGTGTCTCCAAATGAGCTCCACCTTCCCCTTATTTATACAATTCAGAGGGGGTGCAAATAGACACGTCCATTAGGGTAGGGCCAACTTGACATGTAGGCCGACTTGGCATCTACAGGGGTTTCTGACCCAAAATTACATATTTAATAATTCTTTTTCTTTTTCTTTTATAGTAGGTCTAAATAGGACTTTGGCTTAAGAACCTAGAAGCATGAAGAACACGCTTGTATAGAAAAAAAATAGTATTTTTTATTTTTCTTTTCTTTTTCTTTTTACATAGAATATATAATGGTACAAATTATGAAGACCAAAACTAGTTACGTTCTCCAACACTCTCTCTTAACTAGGGAGGTATTCATAATTATACACATGGTACAAGGATATTCTCAAACTGAAATACTCTCATAAGAAGAGTGGGATCGATAATTCATTTTTAAGCATCAACATCATAACTAATATTATCAACATAATAAGACTTTTAACTAACAAGATCTATTTATATCAGAGCATAATGCTAGGAGGATTTATGTGAGACACCACACTACCTATTGTAGCACATACCCCATTCAGATGTTCACTAGGTATGCCCTTTTAGGACTATTATTATCTTGGATTACCCATCCTTAAGAGATTCGAGTCCTCCTCTACCACTCTTATCTTAGATACCTATCCAATCCTCAAAGAGTGCCAGTCCACTTCCTATCTTGGATTCTTTATCCTGGAGGAGTATCATTCTTAGATGCTTATATAATCATTCGAACTCCATTCTCTTTCCATGGCCTTCACTAGACGAATGACTATTATTCCTGGCCTAGTGCATGGCACATGAAGAAGAGAATATAATGTCCATATCACTCTCAACTAGAGAGGAGATCCTTGTTCCCTCTTGATTAGGGAATAAATCCTTGCTCATTTTCAAATATTTAAGGAGACTTTTAACTACCTCTTAAGTAGAGACAAGATTCCTTACTTCATTTTAGTTGGGAAGACATAACCACAAGTTCTTTTAGCATGTCTTCATCACTACATCGACTACTAGTTCTTCATGGAGATATTTAGGTAGTTACATGGTTCCTCCTTTCTTTGCACCTCATCAAATTGAGTTTCTTTTTCCTAAAACCAAATTGTGACAGGATCAAGACATCAACCTTTCATATCACTTTCTTCTATCAATAAAGAAATTATATTGAGCCAATTCAAGTAGAGCTAAACATGGCTTCTTCTCATCATGAAAGTGATCCTCATTATTATATGAACATTAGGTTATCTTTTTGTACTGCTACCTTTCCACCCCAAGATGATATAGACACATTGACCACATAATATTCCAAGGATTACCAAATCAATCCACTCACTCCATGTATTAATTGAATTGAGTTCAAAACAAACAATTGTAGATCCACTTGCCTCAACTACCATTATTTCTACAACATTATTCCAAGTAGAAAAACCATATACCGACTAGATAATTGGCAATACCAAAACATCAAGATCATAATTACCTCAACATGATGGCCTCTTGTCAAAATATTAGATTCTGCTTACGGGCTTCCCTTGAGATCAACATTGTTTCATATGGTCTTATCTTCGTATTGTATAAGAATCCTTCTCCATGCATTCAATTTTATCAAAGCGTCCATGGAATGAACTAATACTCAAGCTACACTATCTTCTTCCTATTCGTTTTTATAGCATTGGATAGGTGTTTTAGTCTTGAATTTGGTGAGAGAGGCTAAAAAACATAAGATCTCCAGAACCCAAAAAATGTTTCGGGAGAAAACACCCATAAACAATTCAATTAAATTAATTGATCGATAATTTAAAAATCCCTAAGTCTAACTTAGGGAAATTGATTAATTAAAGGGGATTAATTGAGAAGAGTAACAAAGCTCTAGAAACTCACATAGGTTGAATTTGATATGATCTTAGCCGTTGATGGAGATCTAATCACATTCATTGGTTGAACAACAAGATATTATAAGAGAAAGAAAATGAGAATGGAAAAGATACATTAGTGGTGTGAATTCCTTGGAAAATGGAACTACCCACTTACAAAGATTAAATAAAAGAAAGAAATTAAAACCACAAAAAAATTAAAATTGAGAGAGCAACATCAAAATATTCCAGCAAAATTTCCCAATAACAAAAAAATTCTTAAAAATAATAAGAAACCAATAATATAATTCACTTTGAAAAAAAAAATCTCCTTTGCAATAAGTACCATATACAATATATATAACTACAAACTATAAAATATATATATATAAACTACTACACATACATTAAGGGAAAGCATTACCTCGACTTCTATGTCGTTAATGAATTTTCAATTAGTACTGCACCACTTTATAAATCTTGACTCGACAGCTTTATTCATCGAACCCAACGAATATAAATGAAAATGATTTTACACTCATAATCCAAAGTCACTTACTATATCCTCTTCAAAGGTGTTGGCATTCAAGCTGGGATTTACTAGAGCATCCATTTTGTTCTTATCTAATTGAATCCTATTTTTTTTTCATTTAATTAAATTCACTTTTTTTTGTCCTATGTAAACAATTTCAATTTTTTCATTCACGTTTGAACGTTTTTCAAATTTGCTTTCTTGAACGTTTTTCAAATTTGCTTTCTAACTTATTTAAAATATAAATTAAATGACTTAAGTTACTCTAATAGACTTAAATACTTCTTATCGTGTACTTTTTTCTTGTTTATCTAATTATGTTAAGTATAGATTAATCAATTAATAATATGATTCTGTTAAGGTGATAAAAATTTAACTTTTATAAAATATTTTAAAATATTTTTAGTAGTATATACAAATCAAAGATTTAGATTATTTGCATATTTAGTTATTACATTTTGTCTTTTATATTTAAATTTATTAATTAAAAAATGGGCATATCAGCTAATATCAAATAAAAATAAATTATATTTTTAGCTTGTAATTATAGAACAAACATACCAGCTATGTATTACCCATAGACATTAAACAAAAACCCTTTAATTTGAATCTCTGTAATTAAGAATTCTTAATTTAATATAATAAATTAAATTATATATTAATTTTTTTCTTATAAAATAATAATTATTTTAAATAAATAAAATTAATATTATTTTTTTTAATTTTGATATACTATTTAAATACTTATAACTAATAATATTTAGATTCACAAATCTACACTGTATTCTTTGATTGAGTGAGATACTCACATGACAAAAGAAAAAGATACACTGAGATACCTATATGACAAGAAGACAACTATTTGTTACTTTAATGTGCGCCTCCTTTTTGTCTCCTTTTTGTCATATTCTTTGCATGTAATAAGAATTCTTGTTACCTACGTTACATGTAATAAGAATATGACAACCAAAAGGAGATGGTCTTTACATGTAATAAGATTTCTTATAACCTACGTTACATGTAATAAGAATTGTAGATAGTCTTCGCCAAGAATATGGTGGACTCGGCGTTCATTTCCTCTCAGATCCTTATCGCTCTGATAGAGCAATGTTAATTGTCATCTGCCACTGATGCCGTCTTTGTTTGGGATTATAAAGATTTTAGAGATATTGTCAAATCTGGAATTTTTTTGTGGTGTGTGATGCGCGCAGTGGAGGCGTCACTCTGCTGCACGCAATCCTGTCCAATCACCAATGGAGTTTGTGCTCATGCGTTAACTCCGGATATCCCTCTGAGAATTATCCCCTTAAATCTCCATATATTTCCCTTAGGGTCTCATTGTTTTAGATCGCACGAACAAAGTTGCTGCCGATCAGGTTGGAGGGAGAAAGGTGGGAGAAATATGGGCACCCGGGACAGCTGCTTCTGCTCTGGCCATCAAGCCATTGATATTGTTGTTGTAGGAGGCGGCGTTGCAGGGCTGGCCACGGCCCTTGCCCTCCACAGGTCTGTCTGGTCTCATCTCATATTTTCAGCTTAATAGTGCAGTAATGATACTGTGGTTGTGCATACAAAAGTTATAACCCAACATTTTATATGGGGATGGGCTGCACGCAGGATTGGCCTCAAGAGTCTAGTGTTGGAGCGCTCAGATTGTCTTCGAGCTTCTGGGACGGCCTTGATTCTGTGGGCCAATGCCTGGAAAGCCCTTGAAGCTCTTGGTGTAGCAGATACACTCCGTGCAGATTATTGTTTGCTCGATGGGTAAGTAACTTATATTATTAAATTTTAATTTGATTACAAAATTTGACCATATTTTAAAATCTAGAGTTTCAGCCTTTAATTTAATTTAGAAAATAAAGATAACAATTAATCAAAAAGCTTGGCTTACTGACTATGCAGGATACGAGGTTTCTCAAATTGCTCTGGTGTCCAGAAAGATGTTGAACTCATAAAAGACCGCACAGGGTAATTTATCAGTCATTAATATATAAAAATATTTTTTCATTGCAAATCGGTAATGAAAGATAACAAATTATACTCAGCAGATTAGGTTAATTTTTAACTTTATTATAATGTTCAAGGGGATCAAGTATGAATAGCCTGGAATCTCGGTGCGTAGAAAGAAGCGTGCTTCTGGAAACACTAGCCAAAGCGTTGCCGGATGGAAGTATCAGATTCAACTCTAAACTTGTTTCCCTGCATAAAAAACCAGGTTCTCCTTTCACCACACTAGAGCTGGCAGACAGAACTTTCATCACAGCTAAGGTAGGGTTGTAGTTAACGTTTTTAACTGGATTGTAAGAGAATTTGACAGTTTTTTTGTTGGTTATTTTTTCTCAAATTTAATTTCAGTCTATGAAATTTCAAAATATTTTCAAAATCTACAATTTATATAATTATAATGGGATTGTTTTTAGGATTAATTACATTATTAAGTTTTGGTAAATGTTTGGAACCAATTAATGTAGTTAATTTTCAAAACAAAAATTCTAACTCAATGATGTGATTAATCTGAAAAAAATCCCATTATCAATATAAGTCACAAAAATCTAAAATCTAACATTTACATAATTTCTTTGCTTTGAATTTATGCTTTTCAGATCGTAATAGGTTGTGATGGTGTAAATTCAGTAGTTGCACCATGGATTGGTTTAGAAGCAGCTAAACCCTCAGGCCGTGCTGCAATCAGAGGAATGGTAACGCTTCCTGAGGGCCATCAATATACAGTAGAGAAAAAGATGGTACAGGTAGTGGGTAAAGAAGTGAGGGCAGGATTCATTCCCTGCACAGACCAAAAAGTCTATTGGTTTATAACAAGGAAATCACAACCACAAGGTATATGATTTCCACAGCAATTCAATTTGATGTATTATGCAGGCGGTTCGCTTTTATTTATTTTTTCATCAATACTACCAGTAGCTAGTGCTGAGGTGAGCTTAATTCCACAGATGTGGATGTATCTCGCGATGCCGAAACCCTGAGATGCGCAGCGTTAGAGTTGGTGCGAGATTTTCCCGGACCCATTGGAGCGTTTATAAAGTCCAGTCCCGCAGACACGTTGAGTTTGGCAGGTATGAAGGTACGATGGTTTTGGCCTTGGGAATGGGACAGCAAGGCAAAGGGAAAGGGCAGCGTGACTCTCGTTGGAGATGCATTGCACCCCATGATGCCAGACCTGGGTCAGGGTGCTTCCTCGGCCATGGAGGACGCTGTGGTTTTGGGCAGATGCTTGTCAGTCTTAAACCTAAATTTTGAGGATATAAATTGGGGAGAAAAAGAAGAAAGAATGATAGAGGAATGTTTCAAGGAGTACGCAGCTGCAAGGAAATGGAGAGTGTTGGGTATCAGTGGAGGAGCATTTGTGGCGGGCAATGTGATGGATGGGTACTCCTCTTTCCTTCGATTCCTTCGTGAGTGGGCTTGGCTGCCTTTCATTTCCATGTCTCATATGACTTACTTTGCAGCCTCTGACTGTGGGACTCTGCCCCTCCAGCCAACTCCAGCCCATCCTTATAAACATTAATTTCCATTGCAAATAACTGTTTGTCCTCCTCTGGACCAAAAAAATATATTCATGCGGACCCCTCAGGTTATTTGTCGTTAATACTTCATTCGTATTTTCACATAAAACGAGGGGCCCATTGTATGACTATACTAGACATGCCAATTTAGATTTATTTATCTTGACGTACTAGTTTAAATACTAGTCATACCAGTTTAGATTTATTTATATTGTGTAATAGAATTTCTGGTTTAAATGCTAGAAATTTAGTTCAGATAAAAAAAATTCCACTTTTTTATTTCAAAAAATACGATTTTTCCTCGCCTAAATTAAAATGGATCAAATTAAAATAGATTTTGGTTTTAATTATAATTATAATTGTTAATTTTAGTTATCTATTTTTTTTATCATGATATTTATATAACATAACAGTACGATATATTCTAACATCCATTTCATAATAGACTTACTTGCATCATATATATATAATTTGATCTTTTCCGGGGAGTTCAAATGCATCGAAACATTATTAATCATAATATTTACTTGACATTACTACTAAAAATATTATAAAATAAAATCAAACTAATTATTTGTAAAATATTTTGATTTTGAAATGAGTTGTTTTTGGACATGTGGTATTTATAAGCCATGGTATTGGCCCATGGTAATGTAACAAAGACTATCTAAAAGTTAATAATATCCATGGTAAAATCAGGATAAATATGCATGATTAAGAATCTTGTTATATTGTAAGTTTATTGTAAATATTGAGTTTTTATGTGCTTATTTAGTTAAAGTTAATATGATGAGGGAAATCATACTTTCCATTTAGATCTAATTTAAAAAATTTATGAATTAAATTAAAATAAATACTTAAATTTTTTTAAAAAATGTTGATATACATCTTTCTATAGGCACACTATACCCCATACACATACCACGCATCTATCTCATACTAAACTATTAGAGGCATCTACAAATTTTGATAGTTATATTTTATTTTAGATTTTATAATGCTTCAACTTTTAATTATAAATAAGTGATAGTTATTACTCTATCTAATAACAAAATACTTTTTAATTAAAAATATTCATTCATTCAAAATTGGTTTTTGGTGTTATTAAAAATATTATATAGAAGTGTTATTGAACTTCATACTTTAAGGTGTTGGCTTAATAATAAAATATATATATATTGATATTTATAGGATGTTGACTTGTTTTTTTAAAACCGATGTTGAAGAATACGGATGCGTCCATTTTATATTTAATAATGTATTAAATATTTAATAATATTAATAATAGATCATTTTTTTCTTTCTATTTTTTAAAATATAAAATGAAATTGTGATTATGATTGGAATATAAAATTCTTACTTATTTTAAATATTTTAAATGTGATTGTTGGTTCAAAGAGTAACTTCCTAGGTTATAAAAGATTAATAAAACTAATTAATTGGAAAATCTCTCTCCACGTAAGGAAATTTAACAATCTTATACAAACTAAAAACATACTCTTCTAAGTAACAATTATACATAATAAAAAGAAAACCTATACACTCCAACCATTATAATATTACATATTTTGAAATACAATTTTCATTATTATGATTAAACAAATTATTTTATATAATATAAGAATTGTAATATCAATTGATGTAAAATAAAATTAATTCGATTATTCAATTTATATATTTTTAATATAAAATGATTAGAATTGTATTTAGGTATATTATCTTTACCTATTAACTTTTTAATGTCTATTTTCAAAATAATCTATTTCCTGATATTATTATTTTATTTTCATCTCAAAAAAATGTAAAGTTTTTGTTTCAAAAATTTAATTAAAAAAATAATATAAAAATTAAGTTTTAATCAAATTTTATATTCTATATTTTCATTCACATTTTTTAATTTGATAAAAATAATTAATGGAAAATCAAATATATTATATTTTTTGATTATTTTATATATTATTTTTGATATATTTTAATGTGATAACATACTAATTTTATTAATTATATAATAAACCCAATTTATTTAAAAAACAAATTTAAACATTATTTTGTGAAAAAAAGAATTTAATCACAAACCATATAGAAATGAAAAGTTGAATAAAATATAAATCTTTTTATTATTCCAAAATCAAACCATATTTAAACAAAAATTATATATCAAAACAATATAATTTGAAAAATAATATTAGAGTTGGACTCGTTATTTAACTCTATCAAAAACTTTAGCAATATCTCAGCCTGAAACAAAACTATATTTACATTGGAATATCATATTACACTTTTCCTAATAAATTTTAATCCCAATAACATAATAGTATTAGATGCGATCATATGTGTAAATAAGAATGAAGAAGTATAAGGCATTTTTTGTCATCTTAATCTATGGGTAAACATGTTAAAAAAAGGGGATTCCATGAATTATAGTTTTTCTCAAGCATAAATGTAGGGCTTCAATTTCATAATATGCAAAATAGTATTTTACATTATGTCAAAATAAAATTATCAAAGAAAATATAAAATATATAATTAATGTTTTTTTTTATTAAAGTGAAACTAAAATTAAATTATGATAAGGATTAATTGTAAATTAAATTGAATAAAGTAATGTTAAAAACTTAATCTTTAGGAATAATGATATATTGTATTATTTTTTTTTAGGAAAATGTTTATATGAAATTTCATAGGTAGTAATCGAGTACATTTGACTCACTGGTTTGCTTAAAGCCTGTAACAAACAATGTGTGTAATATTTATTTAATCCAAAAAACTAATGATATAGACATGCATAATGAAAGTAAGCATAGAAAAATAAGGAAGTGCACCTTACCATAGAAGGTGAATGCTTAGGGCTCATAGTGATGAAGGTCTTAGAGATTTTAGATTATTAACTCTTTAAATCTATAACCTATCCACAAACAATAGAAAACCTCTTATTTATATATCTGTAAACCAAGTTAGCATTGATACCATAATAACCCATAAACATATATCAACAATAAAATAAGAAAAACATGATATTTAGGGCGAAAGCATGATCTTTTAGTTATAACAATTAACAATTGGAATGTTGCTCCCATCATGGACCTTTCTGCTAGCACTCTGCTTTACAGTTACTGTTATTTATTTTATTTTTCTATACAATCCTACCCTACTTTACTTGAAGGAAGGAAGATCTCCTTCAAGTGTAGGAGTACTTCTAATTTAACCACGTGCATAACAAATATAGAAATACATTCATACTCAAATTTGAAATATAAACTTTAATGTATAGTAGAGAATGATTTCTTTAACAGATATGGTGCCAAGAGATGTCAAATCATGGAGGAATCTTATATGCCAACAATTATTGGGAACCAAGCTTCAATGTGATGTACATATTCTTGGTCCTTTGGTTCACTAAAAGTTGTTGGTATATCTTCCTTTGTTAGGTTGTGTAGATATTCCTCGTGTTGTTCATTGCTCTCTTGAAGGCATGAAGGATCTCATGAGAGGAAAGAGAGAAACTCCTCTATCTCAAGCTCCAATATCTTCCCTTCATTGAGTATTTCTTCTCTTTCAATTTGACAAGGACGATCAAAGAAAATTCTTTGGTTTTCTCCTGATATTGTTGATGAACTTTTTTATCTTTCCCATGATGTTGCTCATGAGTCTCTTTCTCTTATCCTCTTCCTTGATATGTAGATATATTTATGATTGTGACCAAGTTGTCCAAAGTGTTTAGAATAGTTTTTCCCATCTAGATGGTGAGTGTTGTAGAAGTTTCAATAGTATTAGTTGTTACAACATAAATTATTAAACAATTTTAGTATTTTCAAGAGTTTTAGCAGTAACAGTTTCAGCAAGTTCAACAGTAACAATTTTAGTAGTTTAAGCTGTTAAAATTGTTTTAATACTAACAATTGTTAGAACATAAACTATTACAACAGTTTCAACATTTTCAACAACATCAGTTGTAACACATTTTCAACATGAGTTCCAATTACGTATTATTCGTCTAATTGTATATGGATTGAGGCTTCTTCTTGGGGTAAATTTCTCTTATTCATACTTTGTGGTAACAGGGGAAGTTATTTAATTCACTCCTCTCCTTGATCTAAAATGTCATTATATTGAATGGGGTAGTATGTGGGAAAGACAAGTTCTTTGACTTGTTATGCATCCTTCTTGTTTCAATCTAGGTTAGGTTGCACATGTAGTTAGGATTGTAGAGGAGGCTTATATGTTAGTTGCAACTATTGTTGTTATATAGGTTATTGAGTTTGCATGGGAAATTTCCCTAGAAAGGAGGCTTCAAACCATCCTTAAGGCCATAAAAATATTTGACTCAAGGGAGAGGGATATTGTAGCCATATGGTAGGGTATTGAATTGGGGGACTAGGAATTTTCAATGGAACATTATGATTCTGAATTTTCTGAGGAATCTATTAATGATTATAAATGTTAGTCCGGGTATTAAAAAATGATGAAGGGTCTTAAGCTATACTTTCTAGTTGAGCTTGCCATGACTTCTCTGTATCCTCACCTGATTTCATGAACACTTCTTTTTATCCTCCAAGACATGGGAAATGCTTTGTGAAGTGATCCTGCTCACAAATACCACATACCTTCACACTGTTAAATGGGAACCCTTTGAGGGAGTGCTTATTCCTACAGTTAGAGAAAAATATTAGTGCTTTCTCAACTTTAAATTTCTTCATCCTTCCTACAAAACATCCAATTATGAATACAAAGAGCTAATGATGTTAATTATAAAATTTTCGAACAAAATAATTATTTCTTCCCTTGTGGCTTTGTCATTGTCTGATTTTTGTATCTCAATAGAATCATCTGATGATCCTCTCATACTCCTCATTGAGATGTTCCTTAAAGCTCCATTTATTCCTTGCTCGACAAGCTTCTTCAACTAGCTTGCATATTCTATCAGCACATAGATTAATATAGGGGGTGCAAATTTTCCTACTTTAAATGAAGTTTACGGGAAAAAAACCTAATTTTAGGAAATGCAACCTATGTGTCCCTACTCCTTATGAGGTTGATCCTACTTTAGTTTTTCGAACTGATGTGCAAGTTCTTACCTCTTGTCTTATTGCTCAAAAACCTCAGATACATGAACACATCTAAGACACTCATGAACAACGCATCTACAGAACAATGTTAATATGGCATTGCACCCTTGATAACCTCCCCAAAAACAACACTAAAATATTGGGTAGTTTAATTTTCTTTTTAATTAAGAACAATCTGCCCTTTTTTAGAAGAAAAAAAATGATGGTTTATATTATGTACAAGTTCATTTTTCAAAACATAACATGCTTCCATTTTTTCAAACATTATGACATTAAGGACAACCAATCATACTCACACATAAATTTTTAATCTGGGTACATGTATTTTTATTTTAAGATTATCGTGCAAAGTATATACATGCAATAATTGCTAACTCAAATTGGCTAATTTGTAATGCTAATATTTCTTCCATAGGAAATGAGACACAATAAAACAAAAACATGTTGTCACTCTTCACACTTGTAGGAATGAAAATCAATCCACAAAAACCACACTGTCAAACCCTTGCTTGCATAAATATAACTCACTTCACATAATGTTATAATATAAAAACACTCTTGCAGAAATGAAATAACACACATTCATTAAAACCACTCTCACAAGAAATAAAAAAAACATTCTTGAAATCAACCTTTTTTTACACACCATCATTCAATCACACCCTTACACAACCATTATTTCAATAGACATCAATCCACTTAGTAACTGCGTGACAAAATGTATTAAATATAACAACAACTAGCTAACAATATATGTTGGGATGGGGTCCCCTGGGCTAGTTTCGGGTTAAGATAACCCAAATTTTGGTACAATTTTGTAAATAATATAAAGTCTCCGCGATTTGTGGACGCTGAGTGCGTAGGTGAATAGGAGTCAAAGGGGCTTAGCCCCTTGTTGTGGATAAGTTTTGAGTTAGTTTTGAGATTCACCCATGGTCCGCGGACCACGACATTATATGAAAAAGTCTATAAATAGTGAGTCATAGTGAAAGGAAGAAGTAACTAAGAAGTAGTAAGTAAGAAGAAGTGGGCAAGATAGAAGAAGAAAGGCTCTGCAGCTGAGTGTGCAGAGGCCTAGGTAGAGTCCATAGCTGAGTTCGCGGACCCCTGCAACTGTGTGCGTAGGGAACTTTTGAGTTCGTAACCTTGAATTAAAGATCAATAAAGACAATTTTCCAAAAAATTCCTAAGTATTTCTAATTATCTATGATGTTATATGATGCCAATGAATGATTTGTTTTATGGGATATTGATTAAATGTTATGCGATTCTCTAGAATAAGCCTTAATAATGTACGCAATGCATGTTTAAGTACTTCCATGAAAACTCTAGTGAATTCTCTTATGTTTACTAATAACTTAAGTAAATCTGTGGGACCACTAATTTAGGACTGCTCTTTGATGCACGTAAGTAGGCAAACTGAATGTTAACAGTCTGCAAGGACTGATTGTAGACCTTCAAAAATGTCTGAACATTGTTTAAACAGAGTGCAGCGACATGCCCTAAGAGTTATCGATCTGCATGAAGGCATATCTAAGGTGTTGAAAGACATCACACTATTCTCTGGGTGCAGAAACTTGATTCTTGCATCCCCCCATACTGCTTTGGGTGAGACTACAGCCTGTGCTACGCAGGTTGTTGCCAAAAGGGCCAGTAGTGTAGGGTTTTGTTTGTTGTCGCAACTAACTCTGAACCTGGGCTAGGACCCCCTAAGCCAACAAATGGTTCCATTATTGGGACCGAGATCTGCTTAAAAGAGATGTGTGATGTCGCATCATTGGAATCCGACCAAGAAATAAATTGAAAAGTGGTTGGATCAGAAGATTCATGAATTCGCGGTGCAAAAAAATAGGAATCCACGCATGTCGAAGGAAGAGTGGTTGAACAGGTATCTGTATACGTAGATACATGAGATATTCTTCTCCACCTTCCCCATTGAGTTGTATGAATGGTTGGCTAAATTAACAGCTAGCCAAGGAAGATGGAAGCTCAATAATCTTATAGTGTGGACTCCAGAGTTAGTGCGACGACTAGAAACCTCTAAAAGCAAGATCGTGTAGGTTTTCGATCATTGGCTTGATCGAATCCTAGGAGCATTTGTTACAGAATTTGTAGTTGATACCTCAGCCAACTATAGTGAAGTGGAGCGAAGATTTTTCAAAGGACCGCGAGGCAAGTATTTAAAATCATTGAATACATGGATTAAAATGTTGTTATGTGAAAAATGGGTGATGCCATTAACTTGATATTTGGAGCTATGTGAAGTGGACAATTCTTTAGAAATCGCGAAGGATCAGGACCAAACTATAGTCCATTGATTGGACCTCCCTCAAGCGATGACGAAGGGGCGGGATAGACTACGTCGCGAAGCGTGGTTCAACTAATCACTCAAGGGATTCCTTGAGTAAATCATCCTTCCACTCCATCACCACCTCCACCTCCACTGCATACACCTTCGCCTACACCTCCACCTCCACCACCACCATTCAACATGGCAAACGCAATGAAGATGTCGATATTCAAAGGCATAGGAAGAGAAGATGGAGAGCAGTTCTGGTTTGTTGCGAATGTTGTATGGACAACGCAATAGATTATTGATGACAATATAAAGAAGGAAAAATTGGGTACCACTTTGCAGGATCACTCGCTAACCTGGTATATTAAGTATTGTTCTCATAATCCTCTTGCAATGCTAGTAGAGACTAGGGCAGCTTTAAACAAGGAATTTATTAAGCCTAAGTTTGACTCATAGTCAATGATTGGATTTAAATAGATCATGATGAGAGTCGATGAAACGGCTTGGGAATTTGATCAAAGGTTGAAGTGTCAAATCAGAGAAGCTAACATGCAGATCAAAGATAGTCAGCATCGTGAATGGTTTATTGCGTCACTATTGCCCCACTTAAGAATTACTTTGTCACAATAGAAGATAGGAACATAGGTGGAAGCCTTAAAGATTGCAATGAGGCTGCAAGCATCACCTATTCAATAAACGAACCTGAGAGTACAATATATCCACTCACAATTAGCAAGCTTACACCTGGAGTTACAGAGCTTGATGAAATAAAAGGAGATTAAACTAGAAGTGTGTGTGGAAGTATGGTGTTTAAAGTGCAAGGGCCATGCACATGATAAAGATCATTATCCCGTGTATGTGAATTATATTACAGGAGGGAGGCCAATTTCCTTGAAGCCAGAAGCCCCAATAGGGCCAAGAGTGGGGGTTGCACTATGGTGTGTTATTTGTTAGGTTGTTGGACAACATGCAATGTATAATTTCCATTTACATAAAAAGTTTGTCCAGAAACCCCATAAGTTGTTCTTTAATTGTTATGAAACCAACTCACAAAAAGATAGAAAAGATAGATCAACACCTTAGAAATAAGCCTCTTCGAGGGGGAAACATCCTTTACATTACACAAATGGACAATTCACAGGTGATACAAATGACAAGACCTCCTTTCTATATATAGGAGTGTAAGGGGTCATAATATAATCAGAGATGACATAACAATAATAATGTGAGGGCACAATAATAACAATATGGGGACTACATGGGCACAACAATATAATAAGGGGTTTGTACTAATAACAATAAGTGGTTATGCTGATAGCATAGGGACCTAACATGCCCCTCTCCTTCAAAAAGTGTTGTCCTCAACGCTTGAGTGGTTCTTGATGCTTCTGTATAAAATTCTCATCCTTCCATGTGGAATCTTTAGTGGCTAAGTTCTTCCACTTGATGAGATGCTCTGAAATTGATCAATTTCGTAGCTGTCGACTTCTCGATTTTGTGAATACTTCAGGTTCCAATATGATTTTTCCTTCCTTGTTAATTTTTGGCAATATTGTTGGAACTGGGAGCTTCGACAACTTTTGAATTCCACCCTGCTTCGCCATTCTTCCATTCATCCCTTGCTTTGTTTATCAATTTTGGTTGGATAATTATACCAACCTCTACCATTTCTGCAACCATATGTTCAATTTCACTCCTTTGGGCATATGGATATCTATAAGGCCTGATGTTTGGAGGAACACTTCCTGGAATAAAATGAATAGAATGACCATGATCACGAATACGTGGGAGACCTTTGGGAGTCCTAAATACCTTGGAATGATTGTCTAAGACTTTTTGGAGATTTGGAGAAATACATGATTTCGATGTGGGAACCATTAGCGAAAATAATTGTGCAATTACACCTTGTTGTTATTTCTTTAGAAGCTTTGTCATTCTGTGAGAGTTGATTATATTTCCTAGTTTTCCTGTGATACCCCTCAATTCAACTTCCTTTCCTTCCGAAGAAAATTCAATGAAAAGTTCTTGAAAATTAAAAACTATTGTACCCAAGGATTGTAGCCATTGGACTCCTAGTACAACATCAGTACCACTGATCTAGGTGGCTCTAGAGACACACACAGGACAAAGAGGACTCAGGAGAACTCAAAAATCAAAATGTTCAGATTATGCTCAAATGAGGGCCAGAGCATATATCTCGTTGTCCTTATCGAGACAGTGCTAACGATTCATCAATCTGAGTCTGGATGAGGAAGTTAGAAGCAATCAAAGTTGGGTTGACTTTTCGCTGATTGGGCAAGCCTAAGGAGGCCACAATTTGGATAAAACAAGGCCACCCGATTCTGGCCAACTCCAGCCAAATTTCGGATGAAATTGTGGCCTAGTTAAAATGAGTTCTACGGTCCAAAACCGAATTTCCCAAAATGCATGGTTTGTTTTATATAATAAAAAAAATATATAAAAAAAAGGGTGGCGGGCCACCAACACCACCACCCCTTACGCATACCACATAAAAATATTATATTAGTGGAGGGGTGGGCCATGACCCCTGGCCCCTCCCATAGAACTGTAACCCAAAACTGGGGTGGGCAGCCATGAGCCCACTACCCCACACCACGGAACCACACGAAAACCACGGACATTAAACAAATATCGTGGATGGTGGGCCAGCCCTTGGGGCACGAACCCAAGCATGTCGAAAAGAGAAAGTCAATAGCTACGATAGGAGGTGGGTACAGTGGGTGAGCCGCCCAAGGTGGGTCCGGCCCAACAAAAGTTTTAAATTTAATTTTTTTTTGTTTGTAATGTGAAAAAAAAGGAGGCAGGGTTTGACTGCCCGACCTCCTCCATATGAACTGGGCTCCCTAACCAACTCTCCTAATGGAAAAATTGGGAAAATTCACCACCTAGTTTATACTTAAACACATCTTTTCAGTGCGCCCAGGTAGAAGAGGCAGTGCACACAGTTCGAGGCAAAATTTTGCAGGAGGGTCAAATTTTTATGTTGACAGAATTTGACAAATTTTATATGATTTCAGCACTTCTCAACACCACAAACGCAATGGTGATGTCCATTTATCCATCAGAGTTCTTCATTTTTCAGCCATTTTTTAGTGCAGAAGTGGAACCATGACTGCTGCAAAAACAGAGAGTAGAACCATGATCCTTGAAATTTTCTCGAGGAGATAATTTTTCTCCATGTCGGAATATAGTCAAGTTTACAGTCGCTTTTCATGGTTTTCTGTAGGGATTGCAATGATGAGGTCAGATTCGCCTTTTGAGATGCAGATTTCAAGTCCACCCATCGAGTAGAATCTTTGAGGAATCTAGGGGGAATCTAAAAGATTCCTTAACCCCAGAGCTTCAATTTCTCAGAATTCAAAAATTGGACAGTCGATTTTCCACTATTCGACGTCACAAATCTGATGGTGCATTCAGATTTCCCATTTTCTCATTCTATTTTTCATCCACTTTTCTAAGTGGAATGCAGGTGTTATCATTTATGAGAGAGCAACCATTTCCATGTGATTGATGTAGTGAGATCGATGGCACGAAAAGCTTCAACATTTTGACATCTGCTTCTTTAGATGGACCCTGGTTGTGGGGTATATGCAATGTGTTCATGAACTTCTTTTGCTATGCATTGTGCTACACAAATCCCTGTTTGATGTTTGATATGGGATCTTGTTTATTACTTGTTTTCATGATTCCTGCTTGATGTGACGTGGAATTGTCTATGTGATGTACTTGTTGTCATGATTTTTCATGTTATGTTTTGAGATCCCTTTGTTGTATGTTGATGGGATACTCAGGTTGTCATCATGTATGTTTGCATTGAGATCCCTTTTATGCCATGCTGGTGAGATGCTCATCATGCATGAGTCTATGTCATACTGATAGGAGTCTTTTGACTGAGAGTTCCTATAGCGGAACATCTCTTGGAGCCACTCCTGCGTGAGGGCATTTTCCTTGTATGATAGCAACATCACCTCTTATGTACACCATCATTATTGACAACACTTAATGCAGTGGCCTGAACCATCTTGACATCGGGGCCCAGAGACATAGTCCCTCGTGGATGAACTCTATTATCAACATATTGAGCTTTATGTTACTCATGATTGTCATGTTCCTCTTCTTTACAACATGCAGATGTATTCATTTATGTTCTTTTAAAAATGCAATTTAACACATCGCGAAAGTAAAAGGTCTTGGAAGGGTCCTTTGTCAAACCCAGACCTGGATCAAGTGGTATCAGAGCAGTCTTTGCATTGATGTGAATTGCAGTGGGAATAATGGAACGTGTAGTGATAGAGGATGAAAAAGTGATGTGCGAGACCATGCTCAAAAATTCCAAAAGGGTGGAAATAATATATGAAACTCTACAGAAAGGGATAGAGGAAAAGGAGCGATTGCAGCTTCAATTGTAAGGCACAGAAGAGGCCCTAGAATAACTAAAGCACAACAACCAAAACCTTCAAACAAAGAACGTTGAGTTGAAGATGCATATACAAGAAGAGAAAGAGGAGAAACATAGTTTTCTACGACAGCTGCAAGCAAAGGACGAGGCCTTGCAAAAGCTGCAGCATGACCCATGTGAGGTAAAAAGTAGTTCTCTAAATTCATGTATGTGTCCTAATGATGATTTCGCCGTTTTTGAAAATACCACAGGAATTGGCTCCAAACTATTGAAGAAAATGGGGTATGAAGGAAAAGGCTTGGGGGTTAATGGCTAAGGCATCATCAACCCCATCAAAGTAGAAGAATTTCCTTATCGAACAAGACTTGGGTATGTCAAAAAGGAAGTTGGGGAATGCACTGAGACAACTAGCAAACCACCAACAACAGATAATGAGAGGCATTCATCAGATATTTCCAAATTGACAAAGGAGGTAAAAGATGTTGATTTCCTTTCAGTTTCATTGTCACATAGTATGGTTTCTGTTGGAGATTTGGAGATCCCAATTATAAGGACAAACATGAGGCTGCTTACCAAGATGAGGCACGAGAAGGAAGAAAAACTTGGTATTAATAACCAATGCATAACTCAACCATTGGAGGTTGTGCAGAGACCTCAATTTACAGGCATGGGATACACCAAAGGAGAATGCTCAAAGGTGTCAGATTCTTCTGAGACATTGTCGAAATCGTCGAGGAAAGAGAATGATGGGAACACATCCCCATCATCCCATGGAAGTTACCATCGCAAAGGAAAGATCTGAGGCAAGCTCTCCTCTCCATACTTAGACTAGAGATATCAAGGAAAGGTATAACCACTCTCGACATTCGAATGTTCATTTTGATTATGATCATGATGAATGTAAAACATGGCATCGAAAAGCATGTACTTTTTGTGGATTACATAACCATACATTTTCTAAGTGTTGGAAAAGAATGGAAGCACACAAAAGGATGAGGCGTGAAATACCCTCTCAATAGCAGGTAAAGAAACATGTTAAACAGTTCTGGAGGAAGAAGACCTATTGCAGTCATTGCGATAGAAATGGCCATCAAAGAGCCACTTGTTGGAGGCTCCATCTAGAGCAGCGCCTTAAAGACAAAGTGTTGGTGCATGAACCAAGTGAAGCAGTTGTTTGACAAGCAAAATCACCACAAGGAGGTGACCCATTCACATTGATAAGTGAAAAATGGTATCTAGATATGTTAGCAGCTCATGGTCGTGATTTTGTAAATCATTTGTTGCATTTTTAAATGTAAAAGTGATGATTTATTTTCCATCACTTATTTAACAACAATGATATCTAGTCTTATTTTTGAGTTACATGATAAGTTGTGAAAGTGATTTCATGTTCCCATCACTTGTCAAAGAAAAAATAGTGTTTGGCCTTATTGTTGTAAATCATGTGTTGCAATGATGATGTGTTTTCCATCACTTGTTGAAGCAACAATGATATGTTGGCCTTATTTTCATAGCTGGGGTATTACATCCATCTTGTTGTAAACTTGACCACTGAGTATGTGTTATAAACTCGTGGCAAGTATGGGATGCTTTGGTCATTAATTGGTCATGAAAGGCAACATGTAATTTTCGAGACAATGTAATACAAATTGCAGAGGTTGCAGGTGTTGGCTCATCGCTTAAGGATCTGAAGAACAAAGGTGAAGAAGATGGAAGCAAAACCTTTTCAGAATGCTTGTGATGCAAACAAGGTATAGAGATGTTGCAAATTATTTTCCATGCTTTTGGAGGACCAAAAGCTCCTCAGTGGGGAGGATTGATCTAGGTGGCTCCAGAGACACACATAAGACGAAGAGGACTCAAGAAAACTCAAAAATCAAAATTTTCATATTATGCTCGAACTAGGACCATAGCATAGATCTTGTCATCCTAATCATGACAGTGTTAACAGTTCATTAGTCCGAGTTCGGATGAGGAAGTTAGAAGCAGTCAAAGTTGGGTTGACTTTTTTCTGACTGGTCAGGCTTAAGGAGGCCACAATTTGGACAGAACCCAGCCATCAGATTCTGGCCAACTCCAGCCAGATTCCAGGTGAAATTGTGGCCTAGCTAAAATGACTTCTATGGTCCAAAACTGAATTTCCCAAAATTCATGGTTTGTTTTATATAATAAAAGAAAATATAAAAAAAAGGGTGGCAGGCCACCAACCCTGCCCCCCCTTATGCATACCACATAACAATATTATATTAGTGGAGGGGTGGGCCATGACCCACGACCCCTTCCACAGAACTACAACCAAAAATAGAGGTGGACAGCCATGACCCTGCCACCCCACACCATGGAACCACACAAAAACGATGGACATTAAACAAATATCATGGATGGTGGGCCGAACCTTGGGGCATGGACCCAACCACGCCCAAAAGGGAAAGTCAACAGCTATGACAAGAGGTGGGTACACTGCGTGGGCCACCCAAGGTGGGCCCGACCCAACCAAAGTTTTAAATTTAATTTTTTTTTGTTTGTAATGTGAAAAAAAAGGAGGTGGCAGGGTTTGACCGCCCAACCTCCTCCATATGAACCAGGCTCTCTAACCAACTTCGCTAATGGAAAACTTGGGAAAATTCACCACCCAGTTTATACTTAAACACAGTTTGTCAGTGTGCCCAAGCAGAAGAGGTAGTGCACACAGTTTGAGGCATAATTTTGCAAGAGGGCCGAATTTTTACGTTGTCAGAATTTGACAAATTTTATATGATTCCAACACTTCTCAACGCCAGGAACGTAATGGAACTGTCCATTTCTCCATTAGGGTTCTACTTTTTCCGGCCATTTTTCAATACACAGGTGGAACCATCACTACTGCAAAAACAGGGAGCGGAACCATGATCCTTGAAATTCTCTCGAGGATGTAATTTTTCTCCATGTCGGAATATAGTCAAGTTTACAGTCATTTTTCATGGTTTTCCTTAGGGATTGCAATGGAAAGGTCAGATTCACCTTTTGAGTTGCAGATTTCCAGTCCACCCATGGAGCCGAATCTTTGAGGAATCTAGGGGTATTTTAAAAGATTCGTTAAGCCCCACATTTTCAATTTCTTAGAATTCAAAAATTGGACAGTTGATTTCCACTATTCGACATCACAAATATGATGGTGCATTTAGATTTCCCATTTTTTATTCTATTTTTCAGCCACTTTTCTAAGTGGAATGTAGGTGTTAGCATTTATGAGCGAGCAACCATTTCCATGTGATTGATGCAGTGAGATCGATGGCGTGAAAAGCTTTAGCAGTTTGACATCCGCTTCTTCAAATGTCCCCTGGTTGTGAGGTATATGTAGTGTGTTCATGTACTTCTTTTGCTATGCATTGTGCTGCACAAGTTCCTGTTTGATGCTTGATATGGGATCTTGTTTATTACTTGTTTTCATGATTCCTGCTTGATGTGACGTGGAATCGTCTATGTGATGTACTTGTTGTCATGATTTGTCATGTTATGTTTTGAGATCCCTTTGTTGTATGTTGATGGGATACTCAGGTTGTCGTCATGTATGTTTGCATTGAGATCCCTTTTATCCCATGCTGGCAAGATGCTCATCATGCATGAGTTTGTGTCATACTGATAGGAGTCTTTTGACTGATAGTTCCTATAGTAGAACATCTCTTGGAGACACTCCTGCATGACGACATTTTCTTTGTATGATAGCAACATCACCTCTTATGTACATCATCACTATTGACATTACTTAATGCAGCGGCCTACACCATCTTGACACCGGGGCCCGGAGACGTAGTCCCTCCTGGACGAACTCCGTTATCAACGTCTTGAGTTTTATGTTTTTGATGAATGTCATGTTCCTCTTCTTTACAACATGCAAATGTATTCATTTATTTTCTTTTAAAAAATGAAATTTAACACATCATGAAAGTAAAGGGTCTTGGAAGGGTCCTTTGTCACACCCGGACCTGGATTAACCACCCATTAGAATGAAAAGCATTGGGCTATTCAATACATATGCTCCCATGGATAGCTTGATATTATGGCACTTTCTAGAGCAATTGATGGTTCCTACACTTACAACCATCACTTGACACTCTGGTGCTGGATATAGGAAGCAATTCAATTCCTTGGATATCTTACAATTAATAAAATTATGGGTACTATCTGAATCATTCAACACTATTACATTTTTATTCTTGATATGTCCTTCTATCTTTATAGTTTGAGGAGTGGTAATTCCAACCAATGCCTTACAAGATATGGTTCGATTCATTTCTTCTTTCCATAGGGTTGGTTCTTAGTGAGTATCCTTATCTTTTGATGTTTCTTGATACGTTTCTTCCTGATATTTCACTTCTTTAACCTTCTTCTTCTTGATATATCCTTCTATCTTGAGAGTTTGAGGAGTGGTAATTTCCTCCAATGTATTACAAGAGATGGTCAGATTCATTTCTTGATGCTCGATGTGATCTTTAACTTCTTGAACGTTTTTCTTCTTGATATGTTCTTCTATATTGATAGTCCGAGGAGTGGTAATTCTAGCCAATGCATTACAAGATATGGTCAGATTCGTTTCTTCTTTCTCGATGTGATCTTTCACTTCTTGAACCTTTTCATCATTAGGAGGCCTTTCTTATAGCGGCTTTGTCTCACCTTCCTTCAAACCTTCCATGTCTTTCTTCAAATCTTCCATGCCTTTCTTCCAATATGCTTTCATACCATTGATATCGGCTTCCATGGCATAGATAAAACTATTTATCTTTTGCTTCTCTAGAATATCATTTACCCTTATATTCAATTTTTGAAAGACCTCAATGTGCTCTACCATTGAACCCTTTTGTTTGACATTTATCAATTGGCTAAAGAAGGTGTTGCTCTTGGTATCCTCATAATGTGCTATCATTTCCTCCGTGAAAATTGACCACATGACAAGTGGTTTACGAGAACAAAGCCTTTTATACCATAAAAATTGTTTTAGTTCTAAATAATTATATGCAATACATACCTTTTATAATAGTGGTACACCATGTAGATCAAAATATTTCTCCATCTGTAGTATCCAATTTATCGAATCCTTTCCATAAAAATTCCTCATCTTGCTTTTTCTTGATTTTAGGAGCTCGATCTTGAAACGACTGTAACTATGTAATTTTATATATTTAAGTTCTGAAATTTTGGGCTGTAATAGCCCTTTGAGTCATCGTTCTAACTCTGCAAGTCTTTTTCATGCCATGACATGCCACATGTCACTGTTTCAACCTTAGGTTCTGAAAATTATACCCAAACAAAATACAGTCCGTCCTCTTTCTATAACTTCTTAAAAAATTTCAATCTGATGCTTAGGGAGAATGTTAGGACGATTTTCCCAAGGTCACCTATTTGGGATGTAATTCGAGAGTCTGCACAAACCCTAGATTCCTCAGATCATATATCCGAAAATATAGCGAGCAAAGATCTAAAATTTAGACCTGAGTTTTAGACCAATTTCTTCTCAAATGGGTTTTATTTTTAGCTTCTAAAACTTCATAGCAAAAATGGTATAGTGAAAATTCCATGATGACCTCTTTTAGATGAAATTTTGGAGCTTTCCAAAACCCTAACTTCCTCAAATCATATCTCCGAAAATATAGCAAGACAAGAACTGGAATTTGAACCCGAGGTTCAGCACGATTTTGTCTCAATTTGGTTTTTTTTTCCCTTCAGAAACATCGCAGAAAAAAGCTTATAGCGAAAATTCCACGATGACCTATTTGGAGCAGCGAAACCCTAGAATCCAAAGCTCTGATACCAAATGCTATGAAACTAGCTCACAAAAAGATAGAAAAGATGGATCAACGCCTTAGAAATAAGCCTCTTCGAGGGGCGAAACCTCCTTTACATTACACAAATGAACAATTCTTAGGTGATACAAATGACAAGACCTCCTGTCTATATATAGGAGTCTAAGGGGTCATAATATAATTAGAGTCAACATAACAATAATAATGTAAGGGCACAATAATAACAATGGTGGGCTTCTATGTGGCACAATAATAACAATATGGGGACTACATGGGTACAAAAATATAATCATGGGGTTGTACTAATAACAATAAGGGGTTACACTAGTAGTATCGGGACCTAACAGTAACTTCTGCAAATATGTGGGCCACGATGAGTGCCATTGTCGAAGCTATGGGCTAATGATGGAAAGAACACCTACATATTGGATGCAAGCATAAACATGGCCTCCAGATCAGGGCACGGGAGGAGCATGCAGAGGTTATCAGGGTTGAGGATGGGGCCACAGAGGAGGAGTACCTGGTAGAGGCTGCAGTCAGATTATCTTCTACAATTATGAATAGCCATGGCAGTATAAGCAAGAGTGTCAGAATCGTACACACGCGTAGTGTCAATACTGCAGATAGTTTGACCATACTATAGAAGAATGCCAAGTGTTGATAGCTAAAATGCAAGAGAAGAAAACATAAACTCAACAGCCTATGCAGAGTCTACAAATGATGAGGGATAAGCCCTGCGAAGAAGATCAAAGCATTATCATTGTGCTAAGAAGTGGAATGACGATTGGCGTAGATAAGGGTAAACGGCCTGAAGAAGAAGGATGGTTCCACAAAGCACTAGAGAAAGAAGTCAAATTTGATTTGGGTTGTGCTAAGGAAACATTTATGGAAGATAGGAAGAGCTTCATTGAGGCCTCCACCTCAGGAAGCCAGGAGAAGGTATAAGAAATCAACGCGTCTACAAGGGTTCATCCTTATGTACTCACTACGTTTTTGGAAACTTGTATGAAGCTTCTACGAGATAGCAAGGGTATGGAAGGCCTGCAGGAATTAGTAAATAAATGTGCTAGGAAAGAAAAATCCCCTGATGGACACTGCGTAGTTAGAAATATTGGTAAGCATCAGGCACAAATAGGGTGAGAAATGAGGCTAATCGTGCAAATAGGAGATTATGAAATGGATCAAGTCATCTTGGATCTAGGATCTGATGAGAACATTTTTCTGAAGCAAACATGGGAACGAATGGGGAGACCTGCACTATAGTGGTATCTAATTCAACTTAGGATTGTGAACTAGCAAAAACTCATCCCCATGGGACGATTATATGGAGTAACAGTTTATATTGAAGTTGCAAGCATGGTAGCAGACTTTGAAGTTATATAAACTGTTGATGAAAATAATCCATACCCCACGCTTCTAGGAATTGACTAGGCTATTGATACGAATGGGGTCATTAATTTGAAGAACAGGACAAAGTCATTTGAAAAGAAGTCTCTTCAAGTTATAGTACCGTTGGACCCTGCAGAAGGGGCGTGATATACTGAACCAGTCTGCGACTATGAAGAAAGTGATGATGAACTCAATCAAATCTACAAAATAATAATGCGAGATCAAGACTGGATCAATCCGATGATAGATAGGAGGATTGCATGGGACTGAGAGAGTTTCTTCACCTTTGATTCATATGAGGAGTTAGAGCATTGGCATAATCACTTGCATGAAGTGTCTACATTCCGATGCAATACGATGACGAAGTTGTTGCACTGTGTTTCGTCGGAGGTAAGAAAATTACCCTATTATGATGGTTGAACTGACATAGATCTGTTTTTGGGTGAATTTGAGCGTGAAGTCCCTGAGGATCACCACTTCTAAGAATTAGAGTTGGCATTGTGCGCTACGCCTGTACAATGGTGCGGTACGCATAAGAATAGTTTTATTGGATGGCGAGATTACAAAAGCATGATGAAGCTACGATTTGGGTGTACTAACACCAGAATGACTGAGAAATATAATGGAACGGATGATCCGTGCGATCACGTACCGAAATGGACAAAAGCAAGGGGAATGGAACTGCAGCTAGAGTAGGTACACATATTTTTCCATACTTTGGATACAATTCCCATGAACTGGTATCTAGAAACGGAGCTCTGCCATGGCACCGCAGAATGGGATGTCTTGAAGGAATGGTTCTTATTGACCTTCAGCTTTGAAGATGGCTTCACAAGCATCGATGAAGCATTACAAGAGATTAAGGCAGTTATCTTTAGAATGCTGACGAAACCTATGGAATGGACCCAACCAGACTGGAGCACCCAACTGCGCCACGGGTTGGAGTGCTATGTGACCGTTGAATAGGAAGATGAAGATCTGAGAAACATTAATATTCCAGAGGCAGAAAGGAATCGCTAAGTCAAAGGCCCACAGATGGAAAACCTGAACATCTCTGCAACCTTGAAGACAAAGAAATTAAACATTGGCACTGAAAAAGAACCAAGGTTCACAAAAATTGGAGATTATTGGGGCAACGCCACAGTGGATAAAATTGTTGAGTTACTTTATGAATACCAGGATCTCTTCCCTTCTATGTTTTCGGATTTGAAGGGCATAGTTGGAGATTTGGGAGTTATGAAGATCACTCTGAAGCTGGACACAAAGCCTACTAAACAGAGGTGGTAACGCCTTAATCCTAAATACAAGGAAAAGGTTCGCCAAGAGCTAGATAAGAGGCTAGAGGTAGGCACCATAGAACTTGTTGAAGAATCTGACTGGATGAGCCCAATGGTGGTTCAGGAGAAGAAACAAAAAGGTGAAATAAGGATTTGCGTAGATCTGTAGAAGATTAAGATGCGTGTGTTCACTACCCATTCCAAACGCCATTTATAGATGAAGTATTAGACAATGTTGGAGAGCAGGAGGCCTATTCCTTTACTGACGGGTTTTCTGGGGATCACCAGATCAAGATCGTGCTGGAGGATAGGAGAAAAATGACCTTCGTGATGGAGTGGGGTTGTTTTCAATACATTGTGATGTTGTTTGGGCTTAAGAATGTGTCTGCAATATTTTCCCGCATAGTCATAACAACATTCAAGGAGTTCATTCATAAGTTGCTAGAGGTATACTTTGATGACTGGACAATGTTTGGATTAGTGAAGTGCCACGTAGCAAGTCTGTGCCTAATGTTGGATACATGTCACAAATACCAGATCATGCTGAATTTGAAAAAATGAATATTCTGTTTTCCTTTTGGGATCTTACTAGGTCATGTTGTGTGCAAGGATTGATGGTGGACCCTGCAAAGATTGTGGTAATTGTGAATTTGGAGGCCCCTAGGAACGTCAAGCAATTATGCGTGACACTGGGACATACATGATACTATAGAAAATTTATCAAAGGTTATGCGCAAATTACTGTGCCCATGGAGAAACTGCTAAAGAAGGATGCAATATTCTGTTGGGACGAAGAATGTCAGCACAATTTATATGTGTTGAAAGAAAAGATGGTCACTGCACCAACCTTGTATTTTCTGATTCGAAAAAGGAGTTTCATGTAGACGTGGATACCTCTTGCATTACGTTGGGTGCAGTGCTAACATAGGCCGATGAAGGATAAATGGACCATCCTATAGCCTTCACAAGTAAGAAGTTAGGACGACATTTGAAGATGTACACAGATCATTCTTCTTTGAAATACTTGGTCAAAAAGCTTGTGCTGGGGGGGAAGATATGCATATGGTTGCTATTATTTCAAGAGTATGACTTTGAAGTCATTGTGAAGCCAAGGAGGTTAAATGCAAGACCTGACCATATGTCGCGGATCGAAATAGGAGAGGAGCCTAATAATTTGGAGGAAGGGTTGCCATATGCGCATCTTTTCGCAATGCACGTAGAGGATAACCATTTTTCAAGCATTATTCACTTCTTGACTATAAGGATGGGACTGGAAGGATATACAAGTCAGCGGAGGAAGGAATTAGTAGTGTGCATGATTGATTTTTCAGTTACTATGGGACATTTGTATAAAATGGGTGCATATGAGATATTGAGAAGATATGTACCGAACTTTGAGTGGGATAGCTTTCTTGCTAAAGCTCATGGGGGAGCTGTGGGAGGCCATTATGCAGGAAAGGCAAATACGTAAAAGATTTTGCGTGCAGGTCTATGGTGGCCAACATTGCACAAGGATTTCAAGGCTTATTGTAAGGTGTGCGATGCATGTTGAAAATTGATGAGTTACCACTACATCCTCAAGTATCATTGCAGCCATTTGAGAAGTGAGCGATTGATTTTGTTGGGCCAAATTAGCCCCCTAGAGAGAAAACAGGGGTACTATATTATCATTGCGACAGAATATCTAACCAAATGGGCGAAAGCACAACCAGTTAAAGATTGTATAGGGGCTATGACAGAAAATTTCTTGTTGAGTATGCCTTAACTAGATTTGGCTGCCCGAAAGTGTTGATGAGTGACAGAGGTATGCAATTTCTAAACAAGATGATCAACACGTTGACTGAAGAATTCTAGGTCTACCACTAGAAGAGTACACCGTATCACCTATAGGCCAATGGAACTATTGAAGCCTTTAATAAGATTTTAGAGAACACGCTGACAAAGATCTAAAATGTGCAGCGAAACGACTGGGATGTGCACGTGCCTACAATACTATGGGCTTATTGAACTACTTGTATGAAGCTAATAGGGCAAACACCATTCAAATTAGTAAATATGGTTGAATCCATAATGTCGATTGAGTACATTGTGCCTAGTCTGCGCATAGCATCTCTAACAAATATGGCAGATCGCGAGGCCTTGGAGGAATGGCTCACGCAGTTGACGGAGCTTGAAGAAGATCAATTTTTGGTAGGATTCGATCAACAAGTACAGAAGGAACACGAAAATGGGTGGCATGATTGCCATTTCGAGCTATTAGGTTCCTATACCAATAGGTGTCATTTCTCATGATTGACTATGGAAATACCAAATATGATCATCCTTTCCATGCTGTAAAGGTTCCATATTATCAAGAATCAAGATTCAGATATAGAGAAAAGAAAGGAATCCCGGAGAAAGATGGGGAAAGTGGATTGGTAAAGCATGAAAACATTGAAGTGCAATTACTGATTTTCTCATAGTTGATGAATAGCCAGACAGTGCAACCCTGGCTAGTTCATGTTTAAATTTCTTGTTTTAGAATAGAGAATAAGATTTTCTCAAATAGTTCAAACTTGACAGATCACTAGATTAGATAGAGAAATAAAGGGCCCAACTACTCAATCTAAGCCCTTGGTTGAAATAAGGATAGTTTTAGATAGGAGGGTAGTCAAAAGAAAAAGAGGAAAAGCAGGGTTTGCTAGCTCAAATGCACCCAATCAAAGGAAGAAAAAATGTTAGATATTTTAGGTTGGGTAGGCAGATAATTATGAGGTTGAAGAAAGTAGAGTGATGTTCAGTTTAAACAGTATCACCAGCATCATGGCAAAGTGGCTACAAGTTCAGTGGAGCATGACTGACTTCCCCTTTCATTTCCCCCACAAATTTCACTAACATCTCCTAAGGATATTGAGATCTGCTCAATAGTCCTAATCCATTTCATTGTAAAAATATACAAAGCAAAACATTGTCTTTGCTTGGTGAACATAAGCCACATTTCTTGTCTAAAAATGATCATCTCATTTCCCCTTCATTTCCTAAAAGATCTAAGTTTTTACCCTATAAACTTAGCATTTCCCTGTCCCTTGTCATATTAACATCATAACCTTAGTATATAACTCCTATATTAATGTTTCCCTACCCCTATTATGTATTAAAAGCAAAAAACCCCAAAATACTATATATATCCCATCCCCGCCTAATATGGCTATGGCTCAAATAGTCCTTGGGAACCATTGGTCCATCCGGGACCAATGATAGCCTACCACGTGTCCTAGTGGGATTTGTTAGACCTCAGGTCAAACAAATAGCCATACCCTCTCCACCCGCGCAATAAACTTCTTTAATTAACCTTTGGTAAATTAAAACGTCGGGTCTGCTCTGCAGTTGCCAAACAAACCAAAGTTTGAAACCCACCCAAACCTTACAAAAATTAAAATGTTATCACATGTGCTGCTCTGTTAAAACTCTGTCAAGTCACCCTCCCGTCCATCATCGGATCGCCTTCCCCAGATCCAAAGTTCCTTATCGAAATTGGACACGCCCTGACGACAGGACGTTAGTACCCGACAGTCGGTTTTCCTGTCATACACAGGGACACCCGGTGCGTTCCTATTGCATCGAGCCGGCATTGACAGAAACTGCCCCCGTACCAAAGGCGGTTCGATGGAAACCACTTACCGCCTTTTCATCCTTCCGCCGACATCACTACCCCATCAACCGGTACGTCATCACCTGCCACTGTTCCTCCCACCGCCATGTCCGCCTTGTCACCCTCCTAGTCAACAACCGTGTCAGTGACCACATCATCCTCCGTACTCCACTACCAGAAAAACCAACGTCATGCTGACCTCTGCACTAAAAAAAATCACTATCCGACCATTGTTACTGGAGGAAATCCTCAAAATTCTGCCAATAACCTCTGGAAATCGCCCGTCAAAACTTCAATTCTAGTCCGCCTTTTCACCTCTAAAAATTGTGTAAAATTACCAGCAAGGGAGAATTCTTCCCCTGTTTCTTCAGAATTCTAAGCTTATTCTAATTTCCTGAGAAACCCAATCCACTGCTGTTGCCTGTTACCCCAAAGCATTTTTCACCTAACAACTTGAAAGGGAAGCTATCCCTACAGTTTGATCCATTTTCCCCCACTGCAATTTGCATAATTCAACTTCATACTATGGATGTTGGCCTGTAAGATCACCACAAGATAAATTCAGTCCACAAGATCCTGAGAAAAGTCTTAAAGCATAGTTATCCTTTCTGTTGTTCCATAAACATACATTCTAGTCAAAGACACAATCAATTAAAGTATGGAGGCTCCAGTGGCTCTAAACATTGCCCCCTTGAATGCACCACATATTGATTTAGAATGGTTACCTCTGGCAGACAGGGACTTCCAGATTAAGGACATGATGGGCCTCAAGTCTCACCTCAAAACTGTTTGTAAATTCAGAAACAGTCACAGAAATAACACTGATGTCTTGAGAATCTGGGAATCTAATATAACCATCTACTACCTCCCATCAGTCAATGTGTTACCTGACTTCATTCATCTGTGCCATGCAAATGATGATCCCACACAAAGAGCAATCCTCACTCCAGATGGATCTGTACTGTTCTACATTACTCCTCAATCCATAAATGAAATGCTAAACTTTGAGCCACCTCAGCCTCTGGTTCCTCTCACAATGAAACTCCTGCTTGATCGAGGTGCAAAACTCTCTAGTTCAAAAATATCAAGAGTAGGTCAGTTGTTCATACAACTACAGTGCCAGACCGATCATCCTCCACCCTATCATCAAGTCTCATTCAATGAAACAGGCAGGCTCCTAGTAGATATGATATCCTACATTCTAGGATGCAAAACCGGTGAGTTTGTGGATGAAACTGTCTTTGTGCTAATGACCATGTTCACTCCAGGACAACCCCCTGCTATCATGTGTGACTATGCCACCTTCGTAGCAAACAAAATCCATGAGAAATTCATGATATTGGAGAGAGAAAGAGTATATAAATATACCTTTTACATATACCATTTGCTGTTGTACTATCACCTTGATAGTTTCAAAGTTCCTCTCAAGAAACTAGAATCCAAAGGAGAAAGGAGATTTGTTATCTTCTGGACCTCAGTTTTCCATGAAGTCCACCTCTCTCCCTACACATATTGTGAGTTTGTTGATATGTTCATTTACCCAGCCACTTGCCTGTTGATGATGACTCCTCCTGGCAGGCTCACTGCTGAAATGCAAAGAATCTTACATCTTTCAAGGGGCTACAACATTGGTGATTGGTACTTCTACCAAAACCACACAGTGATCAGGATTTATGGTTGTGAGTTTCCCCCCTACAAACTGCCAAGATATGTCCCCATGAGACTTTTTGCCTTGGAATATTTCAGGAAATTCAGTAGTGCAGATTTGACTCATTTCCATGGGAAAAACAAGAAGGCACAACTCAAAATTAGACATCAATTGGGTCCTTTTGTTTTCAATAGAAGGGAAGAAGCCTGGAGTGATGCAGACAAGATGCTAAGGGAAGAGATCATGCTGAAACAAAGCTTCATTTGGGCACCATATGACCCTGAACATTTCATAAGCTTTAGAAGAGTCAAACACGAGCTTTCAGGATATGTGCACGAGCCAATCCCTCACATTGAACAATATGATAATCGACAAGAATGGGTAGAGGGCACACTAGATGAAGAGCTTATTGAAGAAGAAAGATTAGAAAAATAAATGAAAGAATATGAGAAGAAAATTGACCTGGATTATTTTGCACAGGTCACCTTCACACAGCCTCAACATATTGGAGCAAGCACATCAACTGCTACATCTTCACAACAGCCGGCTAAAGAAGCCACTCCACTTGTAGGAAAAGGCAAGGAAATTCAACATTCAGAGCAGCAGAGTACAATGGCAAAACAACCATCCACAAACTAGGAAAAGGGCCAAGAACAAGGCCCTTCAACCCAAAGAAAGGCAGCTGAAGTCCCTGCACTGCAAACATCCCTCACAATGAAGAAAGAGCTAAAAAGAGGGATAGACCTGAAGACACACCTACAGGGACATCTACAGATCAGCAAGGGGAGAAGAGACAGAGGCTAAACCCCTATTCTAAGGAGGAGTTTACTGAAGAGACAACAGGTAATATCAGGGGTGAGGGAACTTCTGAACAACAAATCCCTCCAATTTTGGAAACATCAGCCAGCTCCTTTCAGCAGGAGCAAGAAAGATAGCCAGGTGTGGAGGTTTCATCCTCCAAGCAGCAGAGCAAGCAGGGCTCAGATATCAAGAGAGCGTTCACTGAAATTAAAGCTAGAAATGAACCAGTGAGGTTTCAGCTTTACAATCAATTGTTAAGAATGGCTCCTACAAATCAACAAAGGCTGATGGCAGCCTATGACATGCAAGCAGGGAAGATGACTCTTAGTCACTTAAGACCCACTATACAGCAGCCACAGTCAGTTGCAGATTATATTAGAAACAATATGAAAGTTCTTGCCAAAGACATCCATCCAATAGACTAGATTGAGTTGCATAAACAGGCTGGAGAAATGGTATACTCCACCTTAGCAGATAAAGCTCTAATGGCCCATAGATTACAAAATTCATTGTATAACACTTCTACCCAATTAGAGCTGGAGAAATCCTCCTCATTGGCCAAGGATAATAGAATAAAATCCTTGGAAGAAATCATTATAGAGTTGGGACATGATCCCAAGGATAGCAAAGGCGCACAGGCCTTAATAAGGAAAAAGGAGGAGGACATAGCAGCTCTGAGAAGACAATTGAAGCTACCAGCTACCATACATCCTCAAACCACAGAGGTGGCACAACAAAAGGAAGAAGAGGATGTGGTCAGCTTACTCATGAGGATGAACCAAATACTGTTGGACACAGAAAAAGCATTGGAAGAGGCTGTACAAGGAAAACAGCTAGAGGTGGCCTCTCGACCATCCCAAACAACTCCAATTATCTCTGCTCCTCCTCCAACAGTCACTACAACAGCACCTCCCTTGGATCCAGCCTCAACAATAGGTGCCTCAACTTCAAAAGCAGCTACAGCAAGTGCACTACAGGAGGCCAGTTTAAGCATGGAGGAAATGATAAAAGAGATAAAAGCCTTGGAGACCCAGATGGCAGAACTCAAGGAGACCAAGGAAAAACTAGCCAAAATTGAGGTTAGTTATGACAAGTCAAAGATGACTGTAGCAGAGAAAACTAGGGAAGTAAAGGCCCTAGAGAACAAAATAAAGGCCTTGGAGAAGACCTCACTCTCCATAGAACCATGACAGAAATAAAGACTATTTTGTGGGATAAAATCAGCCAAGTTATTGCTGATTAGTGGACAACAATACAAACCATTTTTTATCAGATAGAGTTGATAGGATTGGCTCAATATGAAACTCAAAAGGCCAGAGTATTATTGGCCAATAACCCTGAGCAAGCCAATCAAATGATTCACTTTTTGAACACTCATACCAGTGAACAGTTAACATCTATGGACATTCACAACAGGACAAAGACTATTTTAAGAGTCAAGAATGTGCTAACTATGAGAAATTTTGTTTAGACAATAGAAAGGAAATGCCAGGAAATGCAGGCAGATGTTGAAGCCTTCAGACATAAATTTTCAATGTTACAATGCAAAGGTTTGCCCAGCCTGGTTACTAGCAGTGGGAAGCTGTTAAAGCAAGAACAATATGCTCATAGGCTAAATACCTATGTGAAAAATCAGATTACAGCATCATCAAGCAGCACAGAAGAGACAGTCCCTCCCACAGGGCAAAGTTTGTACGATAAACTGGAAGGTTTGTTCTTCATTGAGCATGAGGTGGCACATCTTTTTGATTTCCAGCCAAACTATTTGAAGTACACTGAAGCTAATGATACATTAATCAAAATGAGAAAGCATCAATTACCAACAGATCAGTGGTGGCAGAGCATGCTGGAGGTTTTACCAAAATAATTTCAGTTCTCCTTTTTTGTAAATTGATAGCATTACAAATTAAAAGGTAATATCTGGAAAAATCAAATCAGCAGAGGAAGAGGATTCACGCCAAAAGATAAAACAGGCTTAGACACAAGTGGCAAAAGACAGCACAACAGGAAAGCACATCAGGGAAGTGGTCATCAACTGACTATCAGAGTCAAAAAGTCAAACTACAAACAAGACACCTACAAAAACCAGTACAGCCCATTTATTTCCTCAGTTATTGTTGCGCGGTTTTTTCCACATTAGTTATTGCTTCTGCCAGAGTAGATGGATAAATTTATGTCTAGATATTTCCCTACGAGATATTTTGTAAACCTCTTATAAATACTTGTAAAATAGATGTATTGTTGTTGGTTGATGAATATCATTCTGGACCTGCTCTGTAAATTTTGAGAACTCTTTTGAAATAAAATTTCTGGATGCTGTGATGGTGAATTTGCTGGTTGTGGAATCAATGGCTAAAGGATGTGTTGCAGAATTCTTGTGTTGATGCGTGGATCAGTAAGTTTCCCTTACTCCTGAGTTATTGTATTTGTAATTTATTTATCATATGAATACCATGTTCTAAGTTACAGGAAAAAAGGATAACCCAAAATTTATTGTCTGTACTCTGTGTTCAGTTCCTGTAGTTTTCTATGTTTTCCAGAGGACCATCATAGGTAAGAATTCCTAAGTGCTCTTGTCTCCTTGGTTCTTACACATTAAACATCACCAAGGAATTATTAATTTCTCCCTGTTTATGTTTACACAATTTCCCTCTGTTAACATAATCAAAGATTCTTGATTGCCTTTCATTCCCTAACTTCATTCCATCCTACTTTCAGCTTGAAATATTGTTCTATGTTTAACTATCCTACTCTGCAATCTTCCATTGCCAAAGAAACTATAACCAGAAGTTTACTACATTAGACTCCATCAACCCAATGGTCTGAACTTCTCTCAACTTACTGCCTTGTTCTACTGAATGTCATCTTCCAAACACCAAACAAAACTTGTGCCTCACAACTAGCCTAATATACAATCAAACAAATCTAAATCATAAAGAGAGAGCCCTCTCTGGTTGCAGATTGGCTAGGATCTGCAGCTGAAAGATTGGTTAGTGGTTACCTTAGCCGTATTCCCTCCGGGAGCCAGGGAACAACCTGAGTGATAAAATTATTGGCGACTCCGCTGGGGACCTCTGAATCAAGAAGAGATCAGTCTCCCTGCTTTAAAGATATTCAAGTAAAAATATCAAAAATAGATTTAGAAGTTGTCTCCAAAAAAGAAAACTCGTTACACCAGATCCAATCCAGATCCTAATCCCCCAGCTATCTTTGAAAATCCTGACTTAATCCAAAAACCCTTAGGAGACAAGAAAGTTTAGAAACTGCTTATTTAGACTTTGATATACTTCACCAAAACCTTACAAAATCTGATCTTTCCCCTGGAAGAGTCACAGCTATTTCTGTCAATACTACAACCTTTCCAAGTTTTTCATCCACACCTCAAAGTATACTTTCCACTCCCCCAACCACTACCCATATTTCCACTCCTGTCCCCCTTGTTCCAGCCCTTTTTTTCCTTCCTGCTGTCCCATTTATCCCTATAAATATGGCCAACCGTTATGCTCCTTTGCAGTTACCTGCCAATCAAGGGGCTATGCCCCAAGATTATCAAAGCAAGATCACCTACTTTGATGGTGCTAATTCCTATATAGCTCAACAACACACTAAGAAAATGCAAGATTATTTTGAGAACTATGAAATTGATGATGATGATGTGAGAATGAAAATCTTTGTCCAAAGTCTAACTGATGATGTGAGGACCTGGTTTAGGACACTTGCTGCAAATTCTATAGCCAATCCCAAGGCCCTATATCAAGATTTTTTAAATAGATGGGAAAAGAAAAACGACCCCTTACATATTTTAACTGAATATGACAATTTAAAAAGGGGCCCACAAGAGACCATTCAAGACTATTGTGCAAGGTTCAATAATGTCTATAGTACCATTCCTCAGAACCTCAGACCTCCTCCTGACTTAGCCTTGATCAAGTTCCCCGATGGATTTGATTCGGACATGGCATATCAGCTGAGGGAAAGAGCCCCATTAAGCCTACCAAACATGTAGAGTGTAGCTGTTAGTGTAGAAGAAAACTTGATTGCCAAATGAAACCGGGCTAGAACTGAAAGGAGAACAACTTTTAAAGAAGAACCTTCAACATTTGAGCAAAAGTTAGATGCAATAATTAAAGGTATGGACAGATTGGGAGATAGAGTGGAGACTATTGAAAGGAAATCATCTTGGGAAGGGAAACCAAGTAACTCAACAAGAATCACAAACTTTAGAAAGAGTCAAAACCCTACTACTGGAAGGACTGGCCCTGATAAGAACATTAGACCTCCATTTCAAGAGAATTATGTTGAAGCCTCAACCTCAAGTGAGCCTGCAAAGGACACACAAATTAATCTAATGGGTTTAAATGGTGATCAACAAATTTTCCTGACACAGGAGGATCAGGAGGCTCATAATTTAAATCAATTTCAAACCAAGTTTGGAGAATCATTTGATTTTAAAGAAGGCTATGATGCAGCAGTCTATGAGGTTCACAAACAATATCAATTGAGAAGTAGGACAATGAATGTACCTGAACCCACCAAACTAAAAGATACCAAACAGCCCAAGGGAACTAAAGATGCTTCTCTGCTCACAGAATTCACAGCTAAGATAGACCTCAACCCAAAAGAGCCCATCATAGAAGACATTTCAGACCTAGAACCATTAAACAATCACCCTTCTTCTTCTTCTTTTCCAAAAGAAACTATAGATAGATCTGATGTAGTAAACTCCAAAGCAGAGGCAGTTCTTTACAGTAATCCTGATAAAGAAAAGAACTTGGAAAACACAACAGAAAAGGAAAAGTCTGATGTCCACAATACAAGAGTACAAGTGGAAAAACCGTTCAACTTAGAAATAGAAATAGGTAAGATAAAAATAGCCATGCCATTGTCAGAATTGGCTAAACATGAAGTCTACAGGGAACAGATTAACAGGTCACTTCAAATATTTGAAACTAGGGATGCAGTCAATGTCCTAGATGATCAACCAGAACTATTTTTTGGTCCTGAAGTCAATGGCAAGATAGTAGATGGTGGAGTTCCTCCATTCTATGTGAGCTTAAACATTCATGAAAAATTGTTACATAATGCAATGTTTGATTTAGGTGCTTCCCATAATCTAATGCCTAAGTTAGTGATGGAAAAGCTAGACCTAGATATTACAAGGTCATATAAGGACCTATTCTCATTTGATTCCAGCCAAGTCAGGTGTCTAGGCCTGATCAAAGATCTTTGTGTATCTTTAGTCCAATATCCAGCCAAAACAATCTTGATGGACGTGGTGGTAGCTGATATCCCACCTAAATATGGTATGCTATTATCTAGATCTTGGGTTGCAAAACTTCAAGGATCTTTGCAACTAGATATGTCATATGCCACCATTTCAGTATTTGGCCACCCAAAGAGATTGTACCAGGAAACATTGATGAAATATGTGGTTAGGAGTCAAGAGAAGCTCCAAAACTTCCCCATATATTCGATACACTCTGACATGGATTCATTTATCTTATACAATGCTGACATGTGCTCCAAAGCTGAGTCCAAACTCCTAGAAACAACACCGACAATGAACATAAACGAACAATCTAGTGGCCAGCACCAAAAAATTGTTGATGTGATTGAAGTAACAAGTGAACCAGACATATCAAACCAGCCACAAAGTTCAAACTCACTGCCCACTAAGCAAGTCCCCAAAATTGTTGAGACAAGTGTTGATCAAGAAATTTTATGGTACTTAGAGTTTGATGGATCAATAAACAAATTGGGAGCAGGGGCAGGGATTTGGATACACAACATACAAAATGACCATGCCCAGGTTCATGCATATAGGCTAAATTTTAAGTGCACAAACAATATGGCCGAATATGAAGCCCTTTTGCTCAGACTTAAACTAATTAGAAGTCTAGGGGTGACCAAGATTTCAATTCTAGAAGACTCAAATTTGATAATACAACAGATAAAGGGAAACTTCGTTACAAATGATCCTAGGCTAAGAGCTTATAGAGGTGCAGCCATGGAAATATTGAACACTTTCTTGGAATCACAGCTCACCAAAATTCCAAGAAAGCACAATCTACATGCACATAGTTTGGCAACCTTTGCCAGCACTTGCAAACTGCCATTTGAGCCGAATCATCACTTCACTGCTGAGATCAAACACAGACCTGTTGTCCCATAATGTGAAAAATTGGAAAGTATTTGAGAATGACACCCAAATCAACAACTTCCTCACTTTAAAAGAATAATTCTCAAGCATAAACATAGACACAAGCACTATTGATGATCAACAGCAAATTGACAAAATTGAGCCAAATATATCAGCTGAAGCAGAAAATTTGATTTTGCATCCAACAACTTTTAATCATAGAAAACTGCAAGAACTCAAATGAATGAATTTTGATGAAATGATTGAGGAAGAATCCGAAGTAATTGAGCTAAAGGACAATGTCCTACCCATAGGCCTAACTCCTTTAGAAGATATATTTGATTGAAATGATATTCCAAGAAAACCAAAAATGCAACCATTAAATGCAGAGATTGAAGACTGCAACATTGGGACCACAGAAAATCCCAAAATGATAAAACTCTCCAAAACATTGCCTCCTGACCAAAAGGTCAAATACATTAAGTTGTTTACTGAGTTCCAAGATGTCTTTGCATGGAGCTATGAGGATTTAAAATCCTACGACACATCTATTATCCAACATACAATACCCTTGAAAGAAAACCAGAAACCTTTTAAACAAAAGCTGAGAAGGATCAATCCAATCCTCCTTCCCCTTATTGAAAAGGAAGTCATAAGAATGTATCAAGCTGGAATAATTGCACCCATTAGGTTTTCTGAATGGATTTCAAATCTAGTGCCCACTAGAAAGAAAATTGGAGAGATAAGGCTTTGTGTTGACTTGAGAAATTTGAATAAAGTCTCTCTCAAAGACCACTACCCCTTACCCAAGATGGATCACGTTTACAAAGGGTAGTGGGTGCTTCAAGGATCTCATTGCTAGATGGATTCTCAGGATTTAATCAAATTTTAGTCCACTCAGATGACCAAGATAAAACTGCCTATACGACAGCCTGGGGAACCTTTAAATATGTGAAGATGCCTTGTGGACTCAAAAATGCAGGGGCCACATTTCAAAGAGCGATGGACATAGCCTTTGCTAAAGAGATCCATGACTTTTTAGTCATATACCTTGATGATCTCACTGCTTTTTCAAAATCAGACCAAGAACATTTAGATCATTTAAGGTGAGTGTTCCTAATTTGCAGAAAATATGGCATATCATTGAACCCAAAGAAATCATTATTTGGCTTGGAAGAAGGCAAACTCCTAGGTCACATAATTTCTAAAGATGGAATAAGAATAGATCCAGACAGAATACAGGCCATCCTTCAAGTCCCTCACCCAAGAAACATCAAAGAATTACAAGCCTTTCTAGGGAAAATCAATTTCCTAAGAATATTCATTCCCAATCTGGCCGAGCTTATTAGACTATTGAATAATATGCTGAAGAAAGATTCTAAATTCAAATGGGCAATAGAAGCTAAACAAGCCTTTAAGGAAATCAAAATAGCTTTGACAAGAACACCTGTTCTTTCATGTCCCGGGTTTGATAAAGATTTCATAATCTTTTCCTTTGCATCTGAGCATACTATTGCTGCAGTCCTATTACAAAAAGATGACCTAGGATGTGAAAATCCCATTGCTTTCTTCAGCAAGACACTTAGAGATGCCCCACTCAAATACCAAATCATGGAGAAGCAAGCCTATGCTCTTGTGAAGGCCATAAAGGATTTCAGAATTTATATCTTGTACTCTCATATAATTGCCTATGTTCCAAATGCAGTGGTCAAAGATATTCTTACTCAAGAAGGAATTGAAGGTAAAAGGGGCAAATGGATAGCCAACATTCTAGAGTATGATATTGAGATCAAACCAACAAAACTCATAAAAGGACAAGGGTTAGATAAATTAATGACTGAAACCAACTTTCAAGCCCTTGACATCAATGAACTGGATAAAGAACAGGAGAGGAGACTCCACAGATCAATCAAGCCTTTTTACAATCACCTTGGCACATTGATATATGTTTTGTATTGTTAAACCTACAAGCTCCTCCAGGGTTATCCAGAGCTAAAAAGAGATTTTTGAAAATGAAATCTTCAAAGTTTTGTATTATAGACAATGTTTTATTTTGGAAAAATCATGAAGGTGTTTTGTTCAATTGCTTAGTTCAGGATGAAACTGAGAAAATACTCAAGGAATTTCATGCAGGGGACTGTGGAGGACACTTATACTGGAAATCCACAGCTGATAAGATTCTAAGAGCTGATTTTTATTAGCCCTCCCTATTTACTGATGTGAGAAAATTTGTAGTTTCCTTCCATAAATGCCAGATCTTTGAAGGCAAAAAGAAGCTGTTGCCCTTGCCCCTCAAACCTATTTCAACTGAAAGGCCTTTTCAACAATGGGGTGTAGACTTCATTGGAGAAATTCATCCTTCATCTTCTGGACAACAAAAATGGATCTTAACTGCCACAGATTACTTTACCAAATGGATAGAAGCTATCCCTTGTAGGCAAGCCAATGACCCAATCATCATGCAATTCTTAGAAACCAATATCCTGTCTAGATTTGGATGTCCAGAAAAGATTATTACAGACAATACTGTTGCCTTCAAGTCCAAAAGAATGATCAATTTTTGCCACAAATACCACATTACCTTAGGTCATTCTACAACTTATTACCCTCATGGTAATGGCCTAGCAGAGTCATCTAATAAAAGCCTGATCAATATCATCAAAAAAGTCTTGGAGGAGAACAAAAAGAACTGGCATAAAAAGTTAGTAAATGCACTATGGGCGGACAGATTGACCACAAGAAGATCTATTGGAACCAGCCCATATGAATTGGTTTATGGCATGGAGGTTGTGTTCCCTTCATATTTTGGAATCCCTGTGACCAAATTGTTGCAAGAGTTACAAGCAGAACCCAATGAAATTCAAAGGAGAATCAATCAAACTATTCATTTGCAACAAACTAGAGAGGGAGTATATCAGAGAACTCGGATTCTGCAAGACAAAGTCAAGAAAATTTTTGACAAAAGAACAAAAGCTGAGGATTTCTTCATAGGAGACAAAGTACTAAAATGGGACTCCAGAAGGGAAGATAAAGGAAAACATGGCAAATTTGATTTCCTATGGAGAGGCCCTTTTGTCATCCAGGCTGTACAAGGAAACAACACCTATTTTTTGAAGAGTTTGGATGGCACGGAAGCCCAGGAAGGCCCAGTCAATGGGTGAATTCTCAAGCATTATTTTGACCCTCCTTGTTAAAACACAAGAAGAGGGTAGTTTGTACATAAAAAGTGTTTACTTTAGCAGTTCATTTCAGCAATAGGATAGGAGATATGATGCAGCAAATTTTGAGAAGGGAGCCAATAGATATACCACCCTTGGTGTTCATTTTTGTATCCCTACTTTTCCAAAGTTCTCTCTTGATTGTTTATGAAAAAAAACTCTGATAAACCTCCAAAGACAGAGCTACAATTACATTCAAATCAACTCATGTGAAAAGCATTCATGCCACAAAGGTGCAGTTGGTAAGCTTGCAACAGAAGGAACTTTTATAAACACAGCAAGAAATAAGAATGAGGCCATATGACCTGCTGTTCTTGGCTTTTCTCTTGGAAAAGCCATAGCCACTATTAGGTTCCTATACCAATAGGTGTCATTTCTCATGATTGACTATGGAAATACCAAATATGATCATCCTTTTCCATGCTGTAAAGGTTCCATATTATCAAGAATCAAGATTCAGATATAGAGAAAAGAAAGGAATCCCAGAGAAAGACTGGGAAAGTGGCTTGGTAAAACATGCAAACAGTGAAGTGCAATTACTGATTTTCTCACAGTTGATTAATAGCCAGACAGTGCAACCCTAGCTAGTTCATGTTTAAATTTCTTGTTTTAGAATAGAGAATAATATTTGCTCAAATAGTTCAAACTTGGCAGATCACTAGATTAGATAGAGAAATAAAGGGCCCAACTGCTCAATCTAAGCCCTTGGTTGAAATAAGGATAGTTTTAAATAGGAGGGTAGCCAAAAGAAAAAGAGGAAAAGCAAGGTTTGCTAGCTCAAATGCACCCAATCAAAGGAAGAAAAAATGTTATATATTTTAGGTTGGGTAGGCAGATAATTATGAGGTTGCAGAAAGCAGAGTGATGTTTAGTTTAAACAGTATCACCAACATCATGGAAAAGTGGCTACAAGTTCAGTGGAGCATGACTGACTTCCCATTTCATTTCCCCCACAAATTTCACTAACATCCCCTAAGGATATTGAGATTTGCTCAATAGTCCTAATCCATTTCATTGTAAAAAGATACAAAGCAAAACATTGTCTTTGCTTGATGAACACAAGCCACATTTCTTGTGTAAAAATGATCATCTCATTTCCCCTTCATTTCCTAAAAGATCTAATTTTTTACCCTATAAACTTAGCATTTCCCTATCCCTTGTCATATTAACATCATAACCGTAGTATATAACTCCTATATTAATGTTTCCCTACCCCTATTATGTATTAAAAGCAAAAAACCCCAAAATACTATATATATCCCATCCCCGCCTAATATGGCTATGGTTCAAATAGTCCTTGGGAACCATTGGTCCATCTGGGACCAATGATAGCCTACCACGTGTCCTAGTAGGATTTGTTAGAACTCAGGTCAAACAAATAGCCATGCACTCTCCACCCGCGCAATAAAATTCTTTAATTAACCTTTGGTTAATTAAAACGTCGGGTCCACTCAGCAGTTACCAAACAAACCAAAGTTTGAAACCCACCCAAACCTTACAAAAATTAAAAGGTTATCGCACGCGTTGCTCTGTTAAAACTCTGTCAAGTCACTCTCCTGTCCACCTTCAGATCACCTTCCCCAGATCCGACGGTCCTTATCGATATTGGACGCACCCCGACGATAGGGCGTTAGTACCCGACGGTCAGCAGTTTTCTTGTCGTACAGAAGGACACCCGACGCGTTCCTATTGCATCGGGTCGGCACTGACAAAAACCACCCCCGTACCAAAGGCAGTTTCATGGAACCGCTTACCGCCTTTTCGTCCTTTCGCCCACGTCACTACCCCGTTAGCCAGTACGTCATCACCTGCCACTGTTCCTCCCGCCGTTGTGTCCGCCTTGTCACCCTCCTAGTCAGCAACCATGTCAGTGACCACATCACCCTCCGTACTCCACTACCGGACAAACCAACGTCATGCTGACGTCATCTCCAAAACGCACCAAAAAGGTCTAAAAAGTCCAAATTTTTATAAAAAAACACGGGAAAGTGATTGTTTTGTTTATTTTCGAAGCTCGTTGACTGCACAGCCCTGCATGCAATTTTATGACAAGTTGGCCTCCACTACTGCACAGTTCGTCACCCAGCTCAGTCAACTCCACAGTGCACCACTTCAGCTCAGCCTGCAGTCTCCACCTTACCTCAAGCACCTGAAAACTAGGTATTTACCTCACAGTCGTCCTTCAATCCTGTTTTAAGCAATTTCTCCAGTAAAATCACCTGAAGAGTTGAAATTAAGTCAAAGAATTATTACCTCTAACCTCTACACTAAAAAAAAATCACTATCCGACCATTGTTCCTGGAGGAAAACCTCAAAATTCTGCCAATAACCTCTATAAATCGTCCATCAAAACTTCAATTCTAGTCCGCCTTTTCGCCTCTAAAAATTGTGTAAAATTACCAGCAAGGGAGAATTCTTCCCGTGTTTCTTCAGAATTCCAAGCTTATTCTATAATTTCCTGAGAAACCCAATCCACTGTTGTTGCCTATTACCCCAAAGAGTTTTTCACCTAACATCTTGAAAGGGAGGCTATCCCTACAGTTTGGTCCATTTTCCCCCACTGCAGTTTGCATAATTCACCTTTATACTATGGATGCTGGCATGTAAGATCACCACAAGATAAATTCAGTCCACAAGATCCTGAGAAAAGTCTTAAAGCACAATTATCCTTTCTGTTGTTCCATAAACATACATTCTAGTCAAAGACACAATCAATTAAAGTATGGAGGCTCCAATGGCTCTCAACATTGCCCCCTTGAATGCACCACATATGGATTTAGAATGGTTACCTCTGGTAGACAGGGACCTCCAAACTAAGGACATGATGGACCTCAAGTCTCACCTCAAAACTGTTTGTAAATTCAGAAACAGTCACAGAAATAACACTAATGTCCTGAGAATCTGGGAATCTAGTATGCCCATCTACTACCTCCCATCAGTTAATGTGCTGCCTAACTTCATTCATCTATGCCATGAAAATTATGATCCCACACAAAGAGCAATCCTCACTCCAGATGGATCTATACTGTTCTACATTACTCCTCAACCCATAAAGGAAATGCTGAACTTTGAGCCACCTCAGCCTCTGGTTCCTCTCACAATGAAACTCCTGCTTGTTCGAGGTGCAAAAATCTCTAGTTCAGAAATATCAAGAGTAGGTCAGTTGTTCATGCAACCACAGTGCCAGGCTGATCATCCTCCACCCTATCATCAAGTCTCATGCAATGAAACAAGCAGGCTCCTGGTAGATATGATATCCTACATTCTAGGATGCAAAACCGGTGAGTTTGTGGATGAAACTGCGTTTGTGCTAATGACCATGTTCACTCTAGTACAGCCCCATGCTATCATGTATGACTATGCTACCTTCATATCAAACAAAAATCCATGAGAAATTCATGATTTTGGGAGAGAAAGAGTATTTAAATATACCTCTTACATATACCATCTGCTGTTATACTATCACCTTGATAGTTTCAAAGTTCCTCTCAAGAAACTAGACTCCAAAGGAGAAAGGAGATCTGTTATCTTCTGGACCTCAGTTTTCCATGAAGTCCACCTCTCTCCCTACACATATTGTGAGTTTGTTGATATGTTCATTTACCCAGCCACTTGCCTGTTGATGGTGATTCCTCCTAGCAGGCTCACTGCTAAAATGCAAAGAATCTTACATCTTTCAAGGGGCTACAACATTGGTGATTGGTACTTCTACCAAAACCACACAGTGGTCAGGATTTATGGTTGTGAGTTGCCCCCCTACAAACTGCCAAGATATGTCCCCATGAGACTTTTTGCCTTGGAATATTTTAGGCAATTCAGTAGCGCAGATTTGACTCATTTCCATGGAAAAAACAAGAAGGCACAACTCAAAATTAGACATCAATTGGGTCCTTTTGTTTTCAATAAAAGGGAAGAAGCCTGGAGTGATGCAGACAAGATGCTAAGGGAAGAGCTCATGTTGAAACAAAGCTTCATTTGGGCACCATATGACCCTAAACATTTCAAAAGCTTTAGAAGAGTCAAACACAGGCTTTCAGGATATGTGCACCAGCCAATACCTCACATTGAACAATATGCTAATCGACAAGAATGCGTAGAGGGCACACTAGATGAAGAGCTTACTGAAGAAGAAAGATTAGAAAAAGAAATGAAAGAATTTGAGAAGAGAATTGACCTGGATTATTTTTCACAGGTCCCCTTCACACAGCCTCAACATATTGGAGCAAGCACATCAACTGCTACATCTTCACAACAGCCAACTAAAGAAGCCACTCCACCTGGAGGGAAAGGTAAGGAAATTCAACATTCAGAGCAGTAGAGTACAATGGCAGAACAACCATCCAAAAACTAGGAAAAGGTTCAAGAACAAGGACCTTCAACCCAAATAAAGGCAGTTGAAGTCCCTGCACTACAAACCCCTCACAATGAAGAAAGAGCTAAAAGGAGGGACAGATCTGAAGACACACCTACAGAGACATCTACAGATCAACAAGGGTTGAAGAGATAGAGGCTAAACCCCTATTCTGAGGAGGAGTTTACTAAAGAGACAACAGGTAATATCAGGGGTGAGGGAACTTCTGAACAGCATATCCCTCCAATTTTGGAAACATCAGCCGGCTCCTTTCAGTAGGAGCAAGAGAGACTGCCAGGTGTGGAGGTTTCATCCTCCAAGCAGCAGAGCAAGCAGGGCTCGGATATCAAGAGATCATTCACTGAAATTAAAGCTAGAAACGAACCAGTGACGTTTTAGCTTTACAATCAATTGTTAAGAATGGCTCCTACAAATCAACAAGGGTTGATGGCAGCCTATGACATGCAAGCAGGGAAGATGACTCTTAGTCACTTCAGATCCACTATACAGCAACCATAGTCAGTTGCAGATTATATTAGAACCAATCTGGAAGTTCTTGTCAAAGACATCCATCCAATAGACCAGATTAAGTTGCATAAAAAAGCTGGAGAAATGGTATACTCCACCTTAGCAGATAAAGCTCTAATGGCCCATAGATTACAAAATTCATTGTATAACACTTCTGCCCAATTAGAGCTGGAGAAAGCCTCCTCATTAGCCAAGGATAATAGAATAAAATCCTTGGAAGAAATCATTATAGAGTTGGGACATGATCCCAAGGATCCCAAAGGCACACAGGCCTTAAGAAGGAAAAAGGAGGAGGACATAGTAGCTCTGAGAAGACAATTGAAGCTGCCAGCTACCATACATCCTCAAACCATAGAGGTGGCACAACAAAAGGAAGAAGAGGATGTGGTCAGCTTACTCATGAGGATGAACCAAAGACTACTGGACACAAAAAAAGCATTGGAAGAGGTTGTACAAGGAAAACAGCTAGAGGTGGCCTGTCGGCCATCCCAAACAGCTCCAATTATCTCAACTCCTCCTCCAGCGGTCACTACAACAGCACCTCCCCTGGATCCATCCTCAACAGCAGGTGCCTCAACTTCAACAGCAGCTACAACAAGTGCACTACAGGAGGCCAGTTTAAGCATGGAGGAAATGATGAAAGAGATAAAAGCCTTGGAGACCCAGATGGCAGAACTCAAGGAGACCAAGGAAAAACTAGCCAAAATTGAGGTTAGTTATGACAAGTCAAAGATGACTATAGTAGAGAAAACCAGGGAAGTAAAGGCCCTAAAGAAAAAAATAAAGGCCTTGGAGAAGGACCTCACTCTCCATAGAACCCTGACAAAAATAAAGACTATTTTGTGGGATAAAATCAGCCAAGCTATTGCTAATCAGTGGAAAGCAATACGAACCATTTTTTATCAGATAGAGTTGATAGGATTGGCTCAGTATGAAACTCAAAAGGCCAGAGTATTATTGGCCAATAAACCTGAGCAAGCCAATCAAATGATTCACTATTTGAACACTCATACCAGTGAACAGTTAGCATCTATGGACATTCACAACAGGACCGAGACTATTTTAAGAGTTAAGAAGGTGCTAACTATGAGAAATTGTTTCCAGACAGTAGAAAGGAAATGCCAGGAAATGTAGGCAGATGTTGAAGCCTTCAGATATAAATTTTCAATGTTACAATCCAAAGGTTTACCTAGCCTAGTTACTAGCAGTGGGAAGCTGTTAAAGCAAGAATAGTATGCTCATAGGCTAAATACCTATGTGCAAAATCAGATTACAACATCATCAAGTAGCACAGAAGAGATAGTCCCTCCCACAAGGAAACGTTTGTATGATAAACTGCAAGGTTTGTTCTTCATTGAGCATGAGGTGGCACATCTTTTTCATTTCTAGCCAAATTATTACAGGTACACCGAAGCTGATGAGACACTAATCAAAATGAGAAAGCATCAATTACCAACAGACCGGTGGTGGCAGAGCATGCTGGAGGTGTTACCAAAATAAGTTCAGTTCTCCTTTTTTGTAAATTGATAGCATTACAAATTAAAAGGTAATATCTGGAAAAATCAAATCAGCTGAGGAAGAGGATTCGCGCCAAAAGATAAAACAGGCTCAGACACAGGTGGCAAAAGACAACACAATAGGAAAGCACATCAGGGAAGTGGTCATCAACTGATTATCGGAGTCAAAAAGTCAAACTACAAATAGGACACCTACAGCAGCCAGTACAGCCCATTTATTTCCTCAGTTATTGTTGCGCGGTTTTTTCCACATTAGTTATTGCTTCTGCCAGAGTAGATGGATAAATTTATGTCTAGATATTTCCCTATGAGATATTTTGTAAACCTCTTATAAATACTTGTAAAAGAGATGTATTGTTGTTGGCTGATGAATATCATTCTGGACCTGCTCTGTAAATTTTGAGAACTCTTCTGAAATAAAATTGTTGGATGTTGTGTTGGTGAATTTGCTGGTTGTGGAATCAATGGCTAAAGGATGTGTTGCAAAATTCTTGTGTTGATGCGTGGATCAATAAGTTTCCCTTACTCTTGAGTTACTGTATTTGTAATTTATTTATCATATGAATACCATGTTCTAAGTTACAGGAAAAAAGGATAACCCAGAATTTACTGTTTGTACTCCGTGTTCAGTTCCTGTAGTTATCTATGTTTTCCACAGGACCATCATAGGCAAGAATTCTTAAGTGCTCTTGTCTCCTTGTTTCTTACACATTAAACATCACCAAGGAATTCTTAATTGCTCCCTGTTTATGTTTACACAATTTCCCTATGTTAACATAATGAAAGATTCTTGATTGCCTTTCACTCCATAACTTCATTCCATCCTACTTTCAGCTTGAAATATTGTTCTATGTTTAACTATCCTGCTCTGCAATCTTCCATTGCCAAAGAAACTATAACCATAAGTTTACTACATTAGACTCCATCAACCCAATGGTCTAAACTTCTCTCAACTTACTGCCTTGTTCTACTAAATGTCATCTTCCAAACACCAAACAAAACGTGTGCCTCACAACTAGCCTAACATACAATCAAACAAATCTAAATCATAAAGAGAGAGCCCTCTCTAGTTGCAGATTGGCTAGGATCTGCAGCTGAAAGATTGTTTAGTGGTTACCTCGGCCCTATTCCCCCCTAGAGCCAGGGAACAACCTGAGTGATAACATTATTGGCGACTCCGTTGGGGACCTCAGACCTCCTCCTAACTTAGCCTTGATCAAGTTCCCCGATGGATTTGATTCAGACATGGCATATCAGCTGAGGGAAAGATCCCAATTAAGCCTAGCAGACATGCAAAATGTAGCTGTTAGTGTAGAAGCAAACTTGATTGCCAAACGAAACCAAGCTAGAACTGAAAGGAGAACAACTTTTAAAGAAGAACCTTCAACATTTGAGCAAAAGTTAGATGCAATAATTAAAGGTATGGATAGATTGGGAGATAGAGTGGAGACTATTGAAAGGAAATCATCCTGGGAAGGGCAACCAAATAACTCAACAAGAATCCCAAACTTTATAAAATGTCAAAACCCTACTGCTGGAAGGACTGGCCCTGATCAGAACATTAGACCTCCATTTCAAGAGAATTATGTTGAAGCCTCAACCTCAAGTGAGCCTGCAGAGGACACACAAATTAATCTAATGGGTTTAAATGGTGATAAACAAATTTTCCTGACACAGGAGGATTAGGAGGCTCATAATTTAAATCAATTTCAAACCAAGTCTGGAGAATCATTTGATTTTAAAGAAGGCTATGATGCAGCAGTCTATGAGGTTCACAAATAATATCAATTGAGAAGTAGGACAATAAATCTACATAAACCCATCAAACTAAAAGATACCAGACAGCCCAAGGGAACTAAAGATGCTTCTCTGCTCACAGAATTCACAGCTGAGACAGACCTCAACCCAAAAGAGCCCATCATAGAAGACATTTTAGACCTAGAACCATTAAACAATCACCCTTCTTCTTCTTCTTTTCCAAAATAAACTGTAGATAGATCTGTTGTAGTAAACTCCAAAGCAGAGGCAGCTCTTTACAGTAATCTTGATAAAGAAAAGAACTTGGAAAACACAAGAGAAAAGGAAAATTCTGATGTCCACAATACAAGAGTACAAATGCAAAAACCGTTCAACTTAGAAACAGAAATAGGTAAGATAAAAATAGCCATGCCATTGTCAGAATTGGCTAAACATGAAGTCTACAGGGAACAGATTAACAGGCAGTTCAAATATCTGAAACTAGGGATGCAGTCAATGTCCTAGATGATCAACCAGAACTGTTTTTTGGTCCTGAAGTCAATGGCAAGACAGTGGATGGTGGAATTCCTCCATTCTATGTGAGCTTAAACATTCATGACAAAGTGTTACATAATGAAATGTTTGATTCAGGTGCTTCCCATAATCTAATGCCTAAGTCAGTGATGGAAAAGATAGACCTAGATATTACAAGGTCATATAAGGACCTATGCTCATTTGATTCCAACCAGGTCAGGTGTGTAGGCCTGATCAAAGAACTTTGTGTATCTTTAGTCCAATATCCAGCCAAAACAATCTTGATGGACGTGGTGGTAGCTGATATCCCACCTAAATATGGTATGCTATTATCTAGATCTTGGGGTGCAAAACTTCAAGGATTTTTGCAACTAGATATGTCATATGCCACCATTTCAGTATTTGGCCACCCAAAGAGATTGTACCGGGAAACATTGATGAAATATGTGGTTAGCAGTCAAGAGAAGCCCCAAAACTTCCCCATCTATTCAATACACTCTGACATGGATTCATTTATCTTATACAATGCTGACATGTGCTCCAAAGCTGAGGCCAAACTCCTAGAAACAACACCAACAATGAACATAAACGAACAATCTAGTGGCTAGCAACAAAAAATTGTTGATGTGATTGAAGTAACAAGTGAACCAGACATATCAAACCAGCTACAAAGTTCAAACTCACTGCCCATTAAGCAAGTCCCCAAAATTGCTGAGACAAGTGTTGATCAAGAAATTTTATGGATCAGTAAACAAATTGGGAGCAGGGGCAGGGATTTGGATACACAACATACAAAATGACCATGCCCAGGGTCATGCATATAGGCTAAATTTTAAGTGCACAAACAATATGGCCAAATATGAAGCCCTTTTACTTGGACTTAAACTAATTAGAAGTCTAGGGGTGACCAATATTTCAATTCTAGAAGACTCAGATTTGATAATACAACAGATAAAGGGAAACTTCGTTACAAATGATCCTAGGATAAGAGCTTACAAAGGTGCAGCCATGGAAATATTGAACACTTTCTTGGAATCACAGCTCACCAAAATTCCAAGAAAGCAAAATCTACATGCACATAGTTTGGCAACCTTTGCCAGCACTTGCAAACTACCATTTGAGCCCAATCATCACTTCACTGCTGAGATCAAACACAGACCTGCTGTCCCAGAGAATGTGAAAAATTGGCAAGTATTTGAGAATGACACCCAAATCAACAACTTCCTCACTTTAAAAGAAGAATTCTCAAGCATAAACATAGACAACAGAAATTAAGGCCAAAATATTTGAAGATCTGCTACCAAAACAACATTTATTGTCAGAAATTGGGGGGGAATGGTCGAATTTGAATTTAAAACCCCCTATGAATTATGCGTGTCAGTCCAACAGAGAACACTTTGTCCTCTAAGAATTATTAGTGAATTTCAGTGCCTGTTGCTTATGAGCCGAAAGGTTTGGGAAGATTTAGTTCCAAGCCACGTGTTTACTAAATTTCCTGAGCTAAACGAAAAACTTATTCTTGAGCAAATGTCTGCCCCAAGCACCACTAAAACTGTTAGTGTTGGCGATGTTGTATCTGAAGAAGTAGCCCCGAAAGTTGTGAGTATGGAAGTTTTGGCTATTGTACCTATGACGCAGAGGTTGTCTAGGCCAAAGCCTACCCCTACTAGAGAAAGAAAACCAACCAAGCCCAAACAATCCGTGAAAGATAAGCAAAAGAAGGTGATGGTGCACACCTCCCAAATGAAACATATTGAGACCTAGGCGAAATAGAAGAAACATAAGCAACCTGGAGGCTGAGGAATTCCAGGGAATAAAGGATATTGATGCTCAAGGGGTGGAACCCATGACAAGGCTACCTACGTATATCCCTCCGGGAAGGGAAAGGAAAAGGTCACAAAGGACCTGGATACTGAGAAGTTTACAGTATCCATGCCCCTGTTACCTAAGCAGGTCCCTTTTGAAGGTCCTTAGCTCACGCTGATCCCATTGTTAAAAATGGAGGATTGGGACCTCGTGAACCACGCTAAATTTCCACATTTGGCAATGGACAAATATATGTAGAAGGTTTATTATGAAGAAACAAGTGTTACAACATTAGAAACGATGGAATGGGTCCACGGTGTCGAGCAATCAGGGTTGCTCAACCCGCTGTTGGTGCCACATTATCACCATACCCCCATTAATAAAATATGTGTGCGCTAGCTCCTCACTCTGGTCCATGATGATGTTTATGGCTAGGAGAGCCTATCCCAATCATGGACATGTTAATTCACATAATCACGTGGTTGCCTTACAAAATTACAAACCTGTCTAAGGAGTTTAGAGGGAATACGGGGAGAAAGACCTTGAAGACAAGATGAATAGGGATTACGACCTTCCCAAGAAATCATGAGGATATTCCATTCTTTCCATAATAGACCATCCAGTTCAATTCCCTGCCCAAATTTTAGGAGGGAAGGTGATGAGAAAATTCCACGTGGACGAAGTTTCAGCACCCATAGTTTCCTTTGTTGCGCAGTGTATGAAGGGCGTGAAATTTAATTGGGCAAGGTACCTCTGTCAGGAGTTCCTAGTGAACTGCTGAGAAGCCCAGGATGAAACAAAGCCATTCCACTACACTTGGTTGTTATTGTCAATTATGCTCGTTGCATGGAGATTGTCGGAGGATAGCCAATTTCCTCTGCTCAAGGAAGGATTGCTGGAGGTGGCCCAATTCGCTTCCTTATGGTCTACAAAGGATGCCATGCAGATTATAGAGACAAAGGTATTTTGGACTTTTGTGGGAATGGATATTCATATGGTAATCAATCAACATCCAAGGTTATCCCCAACCTTATTCATGCAACTGTCAGCCTATGTGGTGTTCAAGGCTGACTTCCACAGAATCTATATCTAAGCACGAAAGGATCTAGAGTAGAAATGGCACCAGTTGCCCTATTTGGTGTTAGAAACGGATGTGCAAGACTTTGTCGCGAAATGGCCTACAAAGTGGCAAAACCCATCAAACATAGATGTTGGACCAAGCATGGGTGAGGAAAGTTTCACTACGCAGAAAATAAAGGAGGCTACTAAGAAAGCCGCATGTTCCATAGTAGAACAGAAAAAGAAGGAAGCTGCAGAAAAGGCTCACATAGGGCAAGAACGCACTGATAAGGAGAAGGCAGAACAAGAACAATGCAAGTCACAGAAAGGTGATAAGTCACCTTCACCAAAAACAAAGGAAGAAGAGATTTCAAGACAAGGCGATAAATGTGATGAAGGGAAGCGCACCCCCTTCATTTTGAAAAGATGTGGCACGAAGCAGTAGGGAGGAATGCGAAAGAAGCAGAAATATGATAGAACGTGGGTTGATCCCATGGTATTAACAGAAGGTGATCTCAATGAGATTGACGATAAAATTTGGGACACTGCCACAGATGTGCTACAGTAGTTTGAGCAACAATACATGTAGATGTTTGGGGGCATCTAGAAGGATCTGCGTGAGTGGTAGCTCCATGAAACTAGAATCCAAGAAGATGTTAGGAAGATGAGTGATGCACAAGCCAGTCTGGCACAAGGAAAGAGTACAGTCGTAGAGATGACCTAGCCACAGGATGTGAGAGTCTTCCCTTTGCCTGAAGGGTCCATCCATGCCAAAACATATGAATAACGTGTACTGCTTCACAAAGTCACAAACATGGGACTGAAGCTTGTCGCACTATCACTTGAATCTCTACATGCATTACTATAGGGAGTCGTGGAAGAACTCAGGATCAGAGAACAACGAGCACTCACTGCTGTCAATGAAATTAAAGTCAACAATCAACAACAATTCACTGAAAAATGTAGGCTTTGAAGGAAAAGAAGGTGGTACATGCACATAGTTTCTGTCTAGAGTCAACAGTAGTAGAGGCATGTAAGACAGTGCCTGAACTTCACATCCCGGAGGATGTACAACTAGAAGCTAAAATCAAAAAAATAGCCGCTGGTTTGCGTGAGGCTAAAGCAGAAGTTGGATGACTCATTTTCAAGTTCAACATGAAGATTGTGGAGCTGCAATTAAAGTTGCAACCCACAACTCTACTTAAGGTCCGAGAGAAGCGTAGAGTTGCAATTCAGAAAGGCATGGATACCTTGGACACCACAATCACTAACTGTGCGACATTGTTCGATCAGGCTATGGAGTTGTTGACCAATCTGAAGGAGGACCCGAACCTACAAATATTGAACACAGAGGTAAGGGAGAGGAAGCGCAAATATGATGATTTCAGGGCGGCTGCGTGCACCTTAGCACCAATGCAACGCCTTTCCAAGTTACAGGAAGGAAAACATCTATTGCCACAAGGCGAGGAATCGTAGAAGAAGGAGGCCTTGCTAAAGGCCAGGTTGTAGCCTTGGTTGGAGGAGGCTTATCAAGTCACGACTTACATTTAGGATAAGCTTAAGGGACTGTAGCAGACATATCAAATGATGAGGTTGGTAGTAGAAGGACCAACCATTGAAAAATTTGTCGAGGAGGTTCAACAAGCAGCGGGATAGAGTGCTCCTAAATTTGCAGTGATTTGGGTGGAGCTAGGAGATCTTTGCAATAAGATCATGACACCAGCAGAGTTACTCAAGGGTGAGTCATGATATTTTTGTTTGGGGGTTGTTGGGATGGGGTCCCCTGGGTTATTTTGGGGTTAAGTAACCCAAATTTTGGTAGAATTTTGTAAATAATGTAAAGTCTTTGCGATTTGTGGATCAAGAGTGCTTAGGTGAATAGGAGTCAAAGGGGCTTAGCCCCTTGCTTTGGATAAGTTTTGAGTTAGTTTTGAGATTCACCCATAGTTTTTGGACCATGGAATTGTATGAGAAAGTCTATAAATAGTGAGTCTTAGTGAAAGGAAGAAGTAACTAAGAAGTAGTACATAAGGAGAAGTGGGTAAGATAGAAGAAGAAAGGATCTGTAGTAGAGTGCACAGAGGCCTAGGTAGAGTTCGCAGTTGAGTGGGTGGACCCTTGCATTTGTGTGTGTGGGTAGTTTTGAGTATATAACCTTGAATTGAAGATCAATAAAGACAGTTTTCCGAAGCATTATTGAGTATTTCTCATTATCTCTGTTAATGTTATATGCTGCCAATGAATGATTTGTTTTATGGGATATTAATTCAATGTTACGCGATTCTCTCGAATATGCCTTAATAATGTACGCAATGCATGTTTAAGTACTTCAAAATCTCTGGTGAATTCTCTTATGTTTAGTAATAACTTAAGTAAATTTGCACGAACACTAATTTAGGACTTCGCTCTGATGTGCGTAAGTCGGCAAACTAACTGTTAAAGGTACGCAAGGACTTATCATAGACCTTCGCGAAGGACTAAAGGCTATTTAAATAAAGTGCATCGACATGCCCTAAGAGTTATCGATCTATACGAAGGAATATCTAGGGATTTGTAGTCTTTGGCTACAGAAATTTGGTTCTTGCATCCCCCCATACTTCTTCGAGTGAGACTGTAGCCTGCACTACATAGGTTCATATTGAAAAGGCCAGCAGTGTAGGGTTTTGTTGGTTCGCACAACTAACTCTGAACTTGGGTCAGGACCGCCTAAGCCAACAATATCTATCAAAAATGGATCATAGATATGCAACAATAGCAATAATCATACAATGGTAAAAACACTCAGTTAGTGAGGATCAATCTAGGAGTAGCTATGCTGACAAACAAGCAATCTACATTAATATTCTTCAAGTTAAAATAAACATCAATAACAACATTGTATCAACAAGAATCTATAATAGTGATAATTGAAATTATAATAAGAACCGATTTAACATAGCCTACAAATAAATTAATATGAAACAACTATCTAGCTTTACTAACACAACAACCCTTGCTAAAGAGGAGGGTCCTTCTCCCCTACCACGGGGTTGGTGATTCACAACTCACAAACTAACAATTTAGAGACAAGCCACCAAGTTTCAGAGATTGCATTAGATTTGGAAATTAAGTTACAAGATGCATTGTTACAATAATTATGATTCCAATCCCTTCTTAGCCTAACACTCACTCAACCTTCTCTCTACCCATATATTTATACAATAAAATATTAGGGGGTGAATTAGAACTAATTCCCCCAAATTTGGTGTGAAAATCATGGACAAATTCACAAAATATTATTTTTATCTATTCTTAGTTGAATGTATGATTGCATAGGATTGATTTAGCATAAAACACATTTTAGAATAGGTGCTAGTTGTTTCAGTTGATAACTAGTTTCTCTGTTTGGGACATAGCTTTTCAATGGATGTAACAAAAATGATTTTCTTGAAAGAACTGCATGTAACACCCAATCCATGAAATGTTTGGAGAAACAACTCAAGATTCATCTAATTGGGGATGCTTTGGGAAAAACTGATGTCATATATTTTTCATTTTCATCTTCATTTGTAGACAAATCATGTCTGAAGTTAGTCACCTGGTTTTTCCCAACATGAGTTTTCTGACCTGTAGATCATGAGCTAGAGCCTAATAGAGTTTATTTGGGTAATAATGGGTACGATAAAAAAAATCCTATGATCAAAGCCCACACATGGAATATGTGTTAACATTCCTAGGAAAAAAATCCATGTTCCATAATTTATCCTCGACATGCATAAGTACGCTAACCTCGGAGGATTTTACTGTTACTACATAGGAACCATTCACACAACACTAGGAAAACCATCATTAGTAAAACCAACAATAATCCTTTCTAATTCATCAAAAATAAATGAAAATAATCATAATTAACTACTTTAACATGTAAGCTTAATGTGGAATTTTCATGAAGAAACAAAATGAGATGGGTAATAGGCAGGAAAATGAGTGTAGTAAGATGACTGGAAAAACATATTTTGAATGGTGAAAAATGGGACAATTTGGCGACCCAATTGTTAACAAGATAAGATCATTCAAAGGTGGGCCTTAATGTATACCCCACCAATTGACATGAGATATATCAAGAGATGATTTGAGGAGATTAATTCACCAAGAACAACTAGAACAAGGATGGTTGGCAAAAAAGGTCAACAAGGACTATGGATAGTTGACCGAGGTTTAGAATTCCCTTAAACATTAAGTTACATTATACAAAAGTGACTTGGAAGTGTTGAATAATGATTCCCACATGTTATCATGCAACAATAAAAGAGTAATTGAAGCATGCTCCGTAATGACTAGAATAATAACTAGCTAGCGTAGTAAAAAGGATAAAGACTCATATGGATGGTACAACTCTTGGGAAAGTGAAAAATCACTTGTGAGATATTGATGTGAATGGGTTCCATGTTCAAATGAGGCATGAGAAACACTACCATTTTCAATGATACACTATTAAATATCCCCCCCCCCCTCCCCCACACCATTTTTGAAAATCTCCTTCATTATTAGCTTAACAACAACAAAAGAGAAGATAAATAAGCTTGATAATGTATTTTTCATTCATTTTTAATGAGTCTGAAAAGAAGATAAGATGACACTTGATAAGGTGTATTCTTCATGGTTTAACAAGCTTGAAGGATAACTATTAGTGTTCTCAATACAAGGTGCCTTTTTGTCATGTTTTAATGAGCCCAAAAAGAGATAAAAGGATTCTATTCTTGGAGAAATATGAGTGATATAAATACTAGCAATTTTCTCTAAGCTAATAGAGATACCCAAAATAAGAGAAATTAGAGAGTTTTTGAGAGGAAACCCACTCATCACAATAGTATCTCTAAGAAAAGTAGAAACACCAAGTGGAAGCTAAAAATGGGGTCAATGATAATGTGACTAAAATGGTAGTAAATGAAGCAAGGGTAAAGAGTAGTAGATCAACACATGTAAATGAGTGAGGAAATGTATATCACAAAGGAAATGTAAATGGTTTGATGCTGTAGGGACGGCCTCCCATGGCGGACGAGAAGAAAGACGAGGGGGCAGGAGATCCTATCAAAATCTTGCTCGAAGAAGCCCTCGAGCGGCAACGGAACGCGATGATGGACAACTTTGTGCAAATTCTTCAGCGGCTACCTAGAGGTGACGCATCGGCTTCCAGCAGCGACTCTGGAAATGCCACGCCCTTTAAGGTACA